>JAKTZG010000003.1:814776-870010 GCA_030578795.1 Debaryomyces prosopidis | reverse complement strand
ATAGGGTAATCAGGGATGGACACGTTTACTGAATTTTACTGGATTGAGTATCAGGCGTAGCAGACAGCGTGTATAAGGCTGAATGTGGTAATCCTAATATTCTACTATGAAAGGAGGCCGATTGTACAAGGAATTAGTTTGAAGTTTAGAAGATAAGTAATTTAGATTGTATATTGGAATACATTAATTACACACGGTTTTAAATGGAGATGAATATGGAACTGATTGATTCTTTGGTGAAATTACTTCAAGAAAAATATTTAACCTTACAGAGAATATTGTCAACTTATCGTTTATATTTAATAGACAGACCAAGAAGACGTGAGAAATTTAGAACTCCTTCTCATTAAAAACGTAATTGATTTTTAAAAATCAAATATTTTTTAGACAAGAATTATTTAGAACTATTTTTTTGCTGAGAAAGTGGAGGTCTTACCGGTATTTGGCCTTCTTGTTTTTTTCGCACCTTTTGGTCCATCAACATCTTTGCTATAAGGATCAAACGACCTCTTTTTAGTTTTGTCTTTACGAGAATTATTTCTAACTGAAGAATCGAGCAATATTTTGTTTGCATTATTATAATCAAAAGCTTCATCTGTAGCATTATGTTTAGTTTTTGCCTTTGTAGCCTTTTGCTTTTGCGTTTTACGAAGCGTAATAACTTCATTCGGATCAATATCTTTGGTATTAGATACTGATAAATCTTTTTCAGGATGAAGATTTTGAATCTGTGGCCTTTCATATACTTCATGTTGTTCATTTTCATGAGAGACTGCGGTTGACATTATAAATGGAACAAGTTGAAGACTTTTCGATGCGTAGTCTAATCTGATTTTGTAATCTTCCGAACTATGGTTTATGACTTTGTTCTGTTCTAAGTCATACTCAACTGAAGGCAGTTGGTAATCTTTATTGAAAATTTTTGAGAATAACGCAGATTTTTTGCTTAGTAGAATATTACTGTCATAAAATAGTAAGTTTCTATGACGTGCATATATGTCTTCAAATAATTTCGAAGTTGACAAGATCCTATCAAGATCATTATCACTCATATCCAGCTTATCATTATCAGAAGCCCTTGATATGTCACTCCATTTATCGACTAACTCCCAATCACTTTCTGCCATACTATTTAGCGTATTTTCAATTAAGTTAGCCAAATCCTTAGCATTTTGCCTCACATAGTCAGGAACATAATTTGAAACTCCCAACACTTTTTGCACATCAACTGGTTGGCTCAATGACGATAAGCTAACTAATAATTGATTAGACATGATGTATCTAACAGATTCATCATCTCTTTTAGCCAAGGAATCTCTCCAATTATATAATACCTCAATCAACGGTTTTTTATGGAAAGGCACATTATACTGTAACAATATTGACGAAAAGGGTTCCTTAGGGTTATTTGCCATAATAGGACAAGAAACTTTTCCCCCTAGTGATGAAATTGGACGGAATTTTGTATATTCAAACCTTCTTTTCGCAACCTGACGTGATTCATATAAAACTTCTTGCAATTTATCAGCTCCTTTATTAATCAATTTATTCCTCAATTGATCATAGATATTTAACAAAAAATGGGTATCAGATCTTGCATATGCTAGCATAGGTGGTGATAATGGTCTGACTCTCCAATCCGCTAATTGGTATTTTTTTGAAGTCTTAAAATTTGCAAATGTCTCTAACAAATAAGCTAAAGAAAATTTGGGGAACCCTAGCTTCTTAGATGCATGATAAGTATCAAATAATGAAACGACATATAATCCTAAGTCTCTTTGTAACCAAATAATGTCCATAAATGCACCATGGAATACTTTAACAATTTTGGGATTAGTAAATACCGTATTTAAACCTTCTAGGTCATCCCTCAATTTCAAAGTATCGATAATCCAATCTTGATCCCTACTTGAAATTTGCATAAGACAAACTATGCCATAGTAAGACCTATAATCATGATGCTCTAAATCAATTGCAATTTCAGATTGCTTAGATAATATAGACATCATTTCATTTAATGAATCAACTGTTTCTATCCATATGGCTGACGTATCATGCCATGATTTTGAAGTTATAGGTTCTTTCATAGTTAAAACTGAATCTGGATAAGGCTGGTGGTCAATTTCATATTCGTACGGTTGGGCATAATATTCTGGATCAAAGTCCTCTGAGTCTTCATTCCTTAACGGAACAATTAATTTTGTAGATTCTTCGAATGATTTCAATTTGTTAGGTTTAGTCGTGATCTTTGGCTTGAAAGGATGCTTTTCCGTGTTATCAACTTTATTTCGAAAGTTAAGTTGAGGCTTCATCATTCTTTTTCCCTGATACTTAACAGAATTATCATTCATGTCATTATTATCCTCCAAATAGGTAAATCCCCTGGAGTCACTATTCAGTTTTCGTGAATTTGCATTTTGAGCTTGATCAAAGGTTATGTCGATTTTCTCAAATATATTATCAAGAACATTTGCTATAGGGTTCCAGTTGATATGTGATGATATACTATCCTTTCCAAATGGTATGTCTTCTATATCGTCATAAGAACAATGGATTAACTTATTAGAAATATCCAAAAGGCTTTTGGCAGATATGTCAATCTTACTAGATAACTCTGAGTCCAATGATTTGTAAAAATTAACATCCTGAGCAGCTAATGAAGAGGAAGCTCTAACAGTCTGCACAACCTTCGGTAGTAAGTCATCAAAAGTGCTTGTGCTTGGTTCATTAGACATAGTAATTTTGGATTCTATGTTGCTTTCAACGTTAATAAGGAAAAGATTTTTAATTGTAAATAGCTCATCTGCAAAATATTCACGTGATCATCAAGATGCGCTCATTGAATTTTTTTTTACTTAGTTGATAATTACTATACAACCATTCCTTCTTGTAACTCAACAGGTTATAATGCAGTATACTTGTAATTCATGTAATTTGGCGTTTCCTGCCCCTGATGATCAAAGGGTTCATATGAAGTCCGATTGGCATCGTTATAATTTAAAGAGGAGAGTAGCACAGCTACCACCTATTGATGAAGACCTATTTAATAGTAAAGTATCGTCATTATCTATTAGTGAAACTGGAACAGATAATGTTAATGAGGTAAAAGATAAGAACAGGACACAATTAACTAAAAAGGAAATTAGGAGAAGAGAAAAGGAAGCCCTTCAAGCAAAAAAGAGACAAATTTTAGAGACCGCAAAAGAATCAATGATTTTGAAGATGAAGGAACAAGATGAAAATATAAAAAGCCTTTCAGAGACTATACAAGACAATGAGTCAATATCAACAGATGAGCTGAAACTTGACGATAATAAGCTACAAACTAGTAATGAAATATCCTCTGAGCAGCAAGAAGAACGCTTAATGAAGGAAAAACTCTTAAGTAAGGTAGAAATACCGGTAACTACATGTTTATTCTGTCATGCGAAACAACAAGCAGATTTCGAAGATATAGAAAAAAATATTAAACACATGTTTGTTAAACATGGTCTTTATATTCCAGAACGAAAATATTTAATTGACTTGGAAGGCTTAATCAAGTATTTGGGAGAAAAAATTGGTCTAGGAAATATATGTCTCTGTTGTTCGTATCAAGGTAAGAATATTGAAGCTGTTAGAGAGCATATGCTCATCAAAAGACACATGAGGTTACCATATGAAACAGAGGATGAAAAATTAGAGGTTTCAGAATTTTATGATTTTAGTTCAACTTATGATGATAACATTGAAAATAAATCTGCAAATGAGGAAGACTGGGAAGACGTCTCAGAAAATGAAGATGAAGAAGGCGATGAAGAGCTATCTTCAGCTGATAATACCCTTTATCCAAATGGACATGAACTAGTATTACCATCAGGTGTAGTAGTTGGTCATCGTTCGCTTGCAAGATACTACAGACAAAACTTAGCTCCTGAACGTGTATTATCAGAGGGCCAAGGTACGGTCATTGCAGCAGAAACAAGACATATGTTGAATATTAAGGATAGAGAGATCTTAGCTACTCAGAAGAGAGCATGGGGCAGAGAAAAGAAAAGAGAGGATATTAATGATAGAAGAGCTGCTAAATTCATTAATAACCAACCACATTACAGAGATCAATTATTACAATGAGTGTATATTTATAGTGTTTTTTCTAGGTAAATTGTATATATTAAAATACGAAGATTTGCCTTTTAATTTTAGCATAAAGCTAAAATAACCGATGCTAAAAATATATCAATAAATACATTAGTCAAAATAGACCAGCTTGCGAAAAATAACAATTTAGGCGAAAACACCGACCAGATAAACAAATGAAATCTTAAATTAAAACATGAAGCAATCAAATTTAATCCGGCCATCGAGTAAAAGCATAAACTAGCCAAAGATTTAACATATAATATTTGGAATTTTAAGAACTGGAAGTTAATTAGGTTTTTTGACGAGCCTCGAGCATCAAAACAAACAACATTATTTTCGAATATCAATTGTGAAGAAGTAAGAGACCAGAATACTGGCCCTGAAAAATTTGAAAAATAAGTCAATATACCTACTAAAAAAACATCATATGTCTTAAACCCATTGTATGAATTCGATAAATCTACCGTAGCCAACAGATTAGTATTGCCCATGGAAAAAAAGGAAAGATTTTGCAAACAAAGAGAGAATAGCGTAATGGTTATCATTAATTGGTCAATATTGTTTCGTAACATAACTTCGTTAGTCGCCAATAACTTTGCTGCCAGAAATTTGACTAAATAAAATAGAAGAAATATTGGAATAATCTCTGGCCTTGACTGATGAATTAAAAAAAGGGTGAAAATATTTGTCAAATCAGTTATGAGACCGTATTTAATATTCCTAACTTTCCCTAGGATAATTCGAGCTGAGACTAAAATTCCTATGCAATAGAACAAAATCTTCGAGAAATGAATATTCAATTCATGTAATTGGTTTTTCTTATTTAAATTAATAGTGATGCCATATGATTCACATGTCCAATGTAAAAACCCGAGTAACCAATCCGGAACAGATTTACCATCGTTAAAATATTGGCATAGCTTGAACAGAAATGATACAGTGCAAGTGACAAAGGTAATGATAAACGCAGCTAGGCTACCGAAGTCCTGTACATTCTCTCTGAATGTTTCATACTCCTTCAAGGCAAGACAATGTATTAGACTTCCCTGTGAGTAAATAAGTACAGCTGTTAAAAAGTAGGTTACAATATTTAAGATCCATAATAGGTCAATATTTTGCAATAAGTACATCGAGAAAGCACATGATGTGCTAAATTTTTGGCCTGTAATGCTCCAGGATCTGATGAGTCTTATTCCGACCAAAGCTATCCAGAAATATTTTAAAGATTTCAACCGGTTATTAAAGTATAACGTGAAAAGACATACTATAATAAAGAACCACCAAATTTGATATTCTTCTTCAATAAGAGACGATGCATGGAAGTGAATAGAATAAAGTACAGATATCCCAACAAAGTACCAATTCAGTTTTGGGTTAATAGCAGCTTGAATTAAAAAATGCCAATTAAACAAAGCAAACGTAAGGATCGCAGTTATACCTAAGATGAATATCCCTAAGCATATATCCGTGTATTTATATTCTGTTGCGGTAGATGTTAATACGTCCTGAATATTTTTAAGGAAATTATAGTGTGCATCAGTAGACTCAAAATTTTGTATTCCCTTCCATTCATTAATTATATCTCTGTTATTCGCATACTTGGTTTCATATATCTTCATCAATTGTATAGAATTTTCTAATAAGATTGATTTTTGTTTTTCTGGATTCCAGAGCCTAAGCAAATCCTTAATGATTATACCGAAGTTATTTTTTGGTATTGGAAAATTTAGCAAAGCTGCTAATGTGGGAACTAAATCAATCTGATTGATATAATTATAATATTTATAGTCATTGTTATAAGGTTGGGGACTTTCTAAATTTTTTTTGAGAATTTTGAATTTTGGTGAAGCAAATAATAAACCGGGATTAGTTTCTCCCATTGAAGATCCTCCATGATTCCCTATATCATTCATACCATGATCGCCCATTACAACCAATAAAGTATTTGAGTCGATCGTTTGTTGATACAACTTTTTTATAATCCCATCCATTTCTTCTTGCTTCCCTTTCATAAATATTGAATTCGGACCTCCTTTATGTCCAATATGATCAAGTCCCAAATAATGCAAAATTAATCCGTCCCATTTGGATTTGAATAAGTCATCACTCAAGTGTCTCGTAACATTGTTATCAACATCAGTAAAATCATTGACAAAGAATGAGTTAGTGCCTTCGTATTGCTTAAAAAATTTCTCAGGAGGAAATAGCTTCAACCATGTGTCATCACCAAAGAAATTAATTATTTTCAGATTGTTGTGAAATTGATGTAACCAAGAATCTTGGTTTAATAAGCTTTGAGAGCTATCCTTATCATCTGCAATGTTTAAAATAGCATCTAAGAAACTTGGAGTACCCCCAGTGGTAATTCCTTTCAACCTTGGTAAAGTAACGGTAGGTGGATCGGCATAACTTGTGAATGGCAAGCCACAGTTATCATTAATCAATTCATGTACAAACTTCATGTACGAATGATTCGAGTATAAGAAGTCCGATCTCATTGCGTCAACAACCATTAGTATTAACTTATCAAATTTTACTTCGTCATGCTCCATGAAAGGCGATTGACCGGTATGAAATTCGTTAAATCCTGGAACTACCACCTTAGACGGAAAGAAACCTTTAAGAAAAACCAAATACCCTATTATATGCAACAGTAACAAACCAAACAATGCTCCCCATTTTGAACTTCTCATATTATGTATATCGTGATGTACAGCCAAATACCCTAATATTCACGGTTTCCTTGCTCATGGAGAATATAATAGGAACAAGCGTGTAACGCTCAAAAGCCATAAGAGAAAAATGTACCATGTAAAATAAGTAGAAAAAGGGCTCATTCACATTTTATATTGGCCTAAATTGTTTTACTGTCATTGAAGTTAGTATAAACTTCTAACAGAGGTTTTATGTATTTAGATAAGTAAAAGCTTGTATTTTTGAATCATTTGACAGATAATCTTACATGAAGCGATGATGATAAGCCCTTTCCAGAAAGTTGTGATTATATAAGCGTAATGTATTAGGATATTATGCCGATCATTTATTTTAGGACCAATTGATAGTGTATGAATTAAGCTGGCACTAAGTATAAAATGATTACAAGATCAAGAAAAGGATGCCTAAGTTGTAAAAAATTGAAAATTAAAGTATGTACTTTTGAAGTGGAAAGTAGACATTTCGACTAACAATATTTAGTGCAATGAGGCAAAGCCAGTTTGTGAGTACTGTGAGTCTACAGGACGCCACTGCCAGTACCCAGAACTTCAAATAAACCAGAAGAAGTTTGGGGTAAGGCCGAAACTGAGACCGAAAAGGAGAGACTATGACAAGACATTAGTGACAGGGATGAAGCTCAATTCCACAACAAAGTTGTTGCAGATTAATCTATTGGAGCTACATTTGCTCAAATTTTTTCATGAACAATGTACTCCGTTTTTCAGTTTCTTTGGTGCTGACAAAGATATTGAATTTGCGTGGACCCATGCTGTTCCTCCTATTTTTTCGCAATCTCTGTTGGTACGGAATGCAATATATCTGTTTTCAGCTTTAACGTTGTGGCCATTGTACAACATAGATGAATCATTGAGCCTTGACAAGATTTCGAAGTTACTCAGATATGACCAGGCAATACAGCTGGGGGTGAATGGTATTTTTTCAGGAAATAAGAATGAGGATATGACAACGATTGCGGCAGATTCCTTAACACGAACTTCCCTATTTGAGATAACCACAGAATACTTTATTTCTACATTAAGAGAGAATCAAGAATTAGTTGCTCAGCATCATCAAGGTTCGTCTGGCCAGAATAAAAACTGTGGAAATATCAATAATGCTGCAGAATTAGCGGTCACTAGTATTTTATTATTTTCCTATATGGGTCTTCACCCCGATGGAATCCTTCCGGTCGTAGTGTTTCATGATAATACTGAGGTTGATTTTTTATCTTTGAGTAGAAGTATTGGCAATATAGTGGTTTGTACTAGAGATACCCTTAAAGACACCGAATTTGGAGGACTATTTGCAAGACACTTTAAATTCCGAAATACAAAAATTCCGAAAAACAGATACTGTATAACTAATATTTTATTTTCCAAGCTAGATGAGTATTTTTATGATCTAAGCCATACACTAGAAATAGATCTGGGTTCGGAGTTGGACTATGATGCCCTACGGACAAGCATTGATGTCATGAGTAATTGCTTCTATCAGACAGAGGTAAGTAATTTCCCTATTAGCATGTACTCCTGGATTTTACTCCATTGTGACCGATATTATGATCTAGTGAAAAATCAACATCCTTTTGCTACTAAAATTTTGTTCGTATATTCTTGTTTGAATCTTATATTCGATTTTGCATTTATCCGAAGAAATAGTAGCTTCGCTAAATTTGCGCATTGGTACAAGGACAACATGATGCCCGATGAGTTCGACAAAAAATTATATCACATAGCGCTTGATCATGATTACCAATTTACAGGAGATAATTTTACAGTGATGAGGGATTTTGATCCAATATCGTTCGCAGATGAGTTAGATAACAAAGGAGAATACTTTTTATGAATATTCTATAGCGTAAATTACTCAACATAACTATTATGGTGCTTGTTTCCATTTGTGGCTTTGTCCTATTTATAGTCAACTATCTTCTGTAATATGTTATGCTATCGTTGAGGCTTTATATGATGTTAAGATACTTTAATAAGTCTGTTTAATTAGCTCCCCAAGGTCCGTCTGGTTTATCCAGGTATGTATGAATAATCCTTACTAATAGTAACGTCAAAGACTTAATTCAACAGGGTTTTAGTAGTCATGTAAGTCAGTCTTATCCAGTCAACCATCAAACTGTCTGGAGTAAAAAAGCTGTTACTGACACTAATTAGAATGATCACAGAAATCAATTTGTTGCAATATGAGAGCCAGGAATACATAAACCTATATACATGTTAGTGATGAAAACTTGTATATAGATAGAACATATTATGCTTTAATTCTTAAGATAGAGGATGATGATCTAAGAACTAATCATAATTAATTAATCTGTTAGTTATCTGTAATAAATAATTATATATAAGTTCTTTAAAGTCTATAGTACTTTCTTTAATCTACCATAGGGAATGACTAAATTAGTCCCTAAGTTTCCAAATCTTGATGTACAACATACAAAAAGATAGGAAGATATACATATTGCATCCTGGGGTATTACAGGCTCTCATATTATTGTCATTGATATCCGCAGAACCAATTTAGTCAACAACAATCTCGCATTAAACCTATTATGGCAATAAAATTTTGACAAGTATGCAGCGTTGATGATAATCCCTTTTCAGTAAGTTGCGCTCTTATGTAATACAGAAAGGTTATAATGTATTCATTTTTCTTGGACCTGAATGATGGTTTGGCAAGAAGTGAATGTAACTACCTCCAAATACCAATGATTACAAGATCAAGAAAAGGATGCCTAAGTTGTAAAAAATTGAAAATTAAAGTATGTACTTTTGAAGTGGAAAGTAGACATTTCGACTAACAATATTTAGTGCAATGAGGCAAAGCCAGTTTGTGAGTACTGTGAGTCTACAGGACGCCACTGCCAGTACCCAGAACTTCAAATAAACCAGAAGAAGTTTGGGGTAAGGCCGAAACTGAGACCGAAAAGGAGAGACTATGACAAGACATTAGTGACAGGGATGAAGCTCAATTCCACAACAAAGTTGTTGCAGATTAATCTATTGGAGCTACATTTGCTCAAATTTTTTCATGAACAATGTACTCCGTTTTTCAGTTTCTTTGGTGCTGACAAAGATATTGAATTTGCGTGGACCCATGCTGTTCCTCCTATTTTTTCGCAATCTCTGTTGGTACGGAATGCAATATATCTGTTTTCAGCTTTAACGTTGTGGCCATTGTACAACATAGATGAATCATTGAGCCTTGACAAGATTTCGAAGTTACTCAGATATGACCAGGCAATACAGCTGGGGGTGAATGGTATTTTTTCAGGAAATAAGAATGAGGATATGACAACGATTGCGGCAGATTCCTTAACGCGAACTTCCCTATTTGAGATAACCACAGAATACTTTATTTCTACATTAAAAGAGAATCAAGAATTGGTTGCTCAAAATTATCAAGGTCCAATTGGACAGAATAAAAACTTTGGAAATATAAGCAAAACTGCAGAATTGGCAATTACTAGTATTCTCATAATTAGCTATATGGGTCTTCACCCCGAAGGAGTTCTTCCCTTAATAGTGTTTAATGATGATACTCAAGTTGATTTTGTATCTTTAAGTAGAAACAGTAAGCATATTATGGTTTCTGCTAGTGCTACTCTCAGAAACACTGAATTCGTGGGACTATTTGCCAGGTATTTAAAATACAGTGACATGAATGTTCTGAAAAGCAGATATCATATGATTGAAATTTTATTTTCTAAGCTAGATGAATATTTCTACAATGTTAGCCACACATTGGAGATTGATCTGATTTCAGAATTGGACTATAATGTCCTAAAAGCAAGCATTGATGTAATGAATCGCTCTTTATATCAGATGGAGATGCATAACTTCCCAAACGGAATCTACTCGTGGATATTGCTTGTTGAAGACCACTATTATACTATAGTGAAACATCAACAACCTTTTGCTACTAAAATGTTATTCGTTTATGCTTGTTTGAATCTTATATTTGATTTTACAATGGCTAAAAGTAAGAGTTGCTTCACCAAGTTTGCTCGCTGGTATAGAGATCATATGCTACTTGATGAATTCGACCATGAATTGTATCGCGTAGCTATTGAACAGCATCATAATTATACAGAAGACAATTTTACAACTATTAGGAACTTCAATCCTATCCAGGTTTCAGAACTGAAGTAATTTCTCAATGAATTCTGTTTTTAATGAATGGCTTTAGGAGTGTGTTATTCCATATGGTTAAAATATTCAAAAATTTCAAGTGAAATCATAAGAATGCTACGTTTAATCGATGGTTGCGCAAGCGACAAGCGCTAGTGAGACTTCACTCTACTGGACCTTTTAAGACATCGAAATCTACAGACATATCAACTTTAAGTACGTGAATATCATCTCCTCATTCTTAATAATAATAGAGTGTAATTAGTTTCATGTGTTAAAAACAATGCAATATAACCTTGTTCAAAGCTCCAACCGTTGACGTTGCAGTGCTAATGCGGAAACCAAATAATTGGAGATATCACTGAATCTCGCACTATTTCTCAATCTAGTAGTCCGCTAATGCATCATTTCCAAATACAGATATTCCATACGAGGACCCGCCATCATTGAGAAATAGAGATCAATCGGTACGCACGACTCCTCCTTTTTTGCTTATCAGTGAAAAATTGATGGCATTTATGTCCACTGATAAGAAAAAAAATGACTATAGGAAGCTGATTGCGTACACTTGATATACATATATATGCAAACAATTATCGCTGTCTTAATTCTAATGTAATATTCAAACTTCTAGAGCATTATATACGTTAGTACATATACTTACGTTAATTGCAAATATATGATTTTTGTTGATAACTTAACTATTATTACTCAACTAGATTCTGAATTAAAAGCATAAATATATATAAATGAAATGGCAGAAAAAACAAAGAATCCCAATAAAATACATCCTGTGGTATCTAATATTCTTGTTGACGATTTAAATATAACGTCGGTTCTATCCAATCAGAACATTACGATCAACGTAGATCATGAAATAGATAAGGATGAGGCTTTAATATTAGCATTAGGATACAAGCAGGAGTTTAAACGTGAGTTCTCTCTCTGGACTTTGTTTGCAGTCTCATTTAGTGTGTTAGGGTTGCTTCCGTCGATTGCGGCATGTTTTGATTACCAGCAGTTGGTGGTAGGGATGTCGCCAATTCCGTGGATTTTGGCGATCATTTTCATCTCATCAGTTGCATTATCTATGGCTGAGGTTGCTAGTGCTTTTCCAACTTCACTGGGAACACCGTATGCCGTGTCACAGTTAGCGCCGCCAAGATGGGCACCAGTATTGGCCTGGCTAACCTGTTGCAGTAACTGGTTGTGTCAAATTACAGCCGCTCCATCCGTTAACAACAGTTGCGCTTGGTTAATCTTGGCTTTAAAGAGTTATAATTCAAATAATGGGTATAGTGCTTCATATGGTGAAGTATACGGCTTAACGACTGGAATTCAAATAGTACACGGAATAATATCTTCCATGCCAACTAAATGGTTGGCAACCTTTAACTCCATGGGAACTATTACGAACATTTTGTTCTTGGTTATTGTATTTGTAATGATTTTAGGAGGTAACGAACGTCAGGACCATTTTGACAATATTCCCAAATTCAACACAAATGATACTGCTTGGAGTTTCTATAATCAAACCGACTGGCCAATGGGTATTGCTGTCTTGCAATCATTCTTGGGTGTGATTTGGGCTATGTCCGGTTATGATTCTCCATTTCATTTATCAGAAGAATGTTCTAATGCTAATGTGGCAGCACCAAGGGCCATAGTGCTAACAGCAACATGCGGAGGTGCTATAGGTTTTGTATTCATGTTGGCTATTGCATATACCCTAGTTAGTATTGATCAGATTGCTGAAGATCCACAGGGTCTCGGTCAACCTTTCGTTACATATTTAACTCAAGTATTGAGTAAGAAAGCTGTCAATGCAGCAACGGCATTAACAATCATATCTTCCTTTTTTATGGGTTGCTCATGTATGTTAGCAGCTTCCAGAGTCACCTATGCATACGCTAGAGATGGATTTTTCCCATTATCTAGGTACTGGAAAATTGTTAATAAGAAAACTCAGACACCAGTCAATGCTGTATGGGTTAACTTATTTATCGGCCAACTTTTATTACTACTTCAATTTGCTGGTGATACTGCCATAGGAGCCATTTTTTCGGTAGGTGGTATTGCAGGTTTTGTTTCATTCACTATGCCAACGCTATTAAAAATAACATATGCTAACAATTCTTTCAAGAGAGGTCCTTGGCATTTGGGTAAATGGTCAAGACCCATAGGGTTTGTATCCGTGGCATTTGTAACTGTCATGATTCCAATATTATGTTTCCCAACGGTTAGAGGTGACGACTTAACTCTCGACCAAATGAATTGGACTGTTATTGTCTATTTTGGACCCATGCTCATGTCATTGTTATGGTTCGTTATCGATGCACATAAATGGTATAAGGGACCTAGACCAAATATTGGTGATGAAGATATAGTTTATGGGAACTCAAATATAATTGATGGTTATGACGAGAAAATGAATCATAACACTGTTATATCTTCAAAAGATTTTGAATCAGCTTAGAATATTTTAGTTGTGTTTTATATATTTTAATAAATGGTTAGTCTTAGATTTGTGCGTTTTCGCAAATTTGTACATTCTTTTGGAAATTTCCGAAAAGGATTAATAATAGTAGGTTTTATATTCGTTTTATCACCCTAATTCGAAGAAAAATTCAATGATTTTTGATATGCGAATAGATAAATACTTATCATCAGACACTTCTGGGGATCTAATATGCAATATACTGAAAATGCACATGAACCCTACTCTTATAAATTTTAGTCCACTGCATTATCATAAATAGTTCGTTGAAAGTTTACCAGACCTTAAATGAAGAATATGTTTAAGGATAAACGTGTGATTCTAAGACGACAAATCTCGAAGTTACTTGCGTTAACATCATCGAGCTCATCAAGGTGCAGCTCAGCCGTGCATTTATGTAATATTACTCCTTTTGATGTTTGCATATACACTCGAGGATTTACATTACGTTACGAGTATTCAGTTGATTGCTATAGAAGACCATGTCTACATAAACGGGTTAATATGCTTTAAATATTACAATTTAATGAAGGATATCACAATATTTAGAATCTGTAGTTCGAATACTACGTTTGCAAGTAATTCTGATTTGTTTTATCGTTCCCTACATATTCAATGTATGTCATGAATAGCTAATCAATTAATACATGTCTCTAATAAATTAGAATTTAGCTTCATTATATCTTAGGTGATCTTAGAGCCCCAGGTCTTTTGGTTACTGATAAGCCCCCTCGTATTATTGCTGAGTCATTGGAACACGGCTCGCATCGTTCATTTGCATGACTTAGTCAGCCTTTGCCATTTGCTACATCTTCTTTTGTATAGGACATATCTAATTAATGTAACTAAAAATAGTGAACTAGCGAACTACATAAAGCCTTAAGCGAATGTTTAAAATTTATGGCCCCTCTAAGACTTATAATGGGCTGGGGGTGGTCCCTCAGGTCTTTGGAACTCATCCGCATTGACGTTGTAAGTGTTGGTTCCTTTGTATTCTGGTTGCTCATTATATCCTTGCCCAGTATATCCTTGTCCAGTATATCCTTGTGCAGTATATCCTTGTCCAGTATATCCTTGTTGCTGGTTGTACCCACCATATCCCCCAGCAGCACCGATATCGGGGTTTGGTGGTGGATATTGACCACCGAACTGGCCCTGATTGTAGTAGCCACCAGCTTGTTGAGTCTGGTAATACTGATTATTATCTATAACATGAGCTTTACCTCTATTCCTTCTTTTTCTAATGCAGAATAAGATAATCATGATAAAAACTGGAATAAGAACTAACAACCATAACAACCATCTATACGAGTACCAGTTACTACGGTCTGCACTATTATAATAATATCTCTTGACTATCTCTTCTTTAATTTCTTTGACATACATTCTTGATTTGATTTCTTTAATCGAAGAAGAACAAAATCATCAGGTTGCTGTAATCCATAATGGAGAAGAAGTTGCAGTTATTATATTTTTACAATACACGACTTCTGGAGATACGACATTGTCGATTCGGATGTGATGCGACATCACCGTATAATGTGGTCTTATCCGATAAAGAGAGTCTGTAAACGAAAATTCAGTATATTTAATGGCATATTGTTTAATATGAGTTTTCACTTAGTACCTCCTCCAGTATCGAAAACTCAAAAGAAAACCAAACTGAGCTCAACTGAGAAGAGACCCAAGAAAAGTAATATTTCGACCAATATAAAAATTCACGGTAATCCGAGACCCCAACTTCGAACAGCAAAATCGTCAAATAGCAGTGTGTCAAGTTATTCTGACCACGCACCTGATATAAGGAACAAAAATGGGGCGGTAAATGCGGATGAACTATCTAAGAGTTTGTTGGGATTGAAGAAGTCAACGTCGTCGCTATCTTTGTCGAAGCAGAAGAACAAGAACTGCGAAAGCCAAGGGTCGTATACACTGATTTCTCCTCGAACCAGCAGAAGGAGCAAGCATGAAAATACAGGAATATCGTCCAATGAAAGGTCCCCTCCGATATTGAATCGCTCGAATTCTTCGAGCTTGTCTAACTTGAAAGCTAATCATTCACGGTCTGCGTCTCCATCTGTGCCGCAATCCCCTTCAAACAGCCAAATTAATACGAATACAGCAAACGCACACCATATGGAGTCAAAATACATAAGTCGGATATTAGACAATTCCGATTTACAATGGAATTCGTCTCATAATCGTAATAATGTAAATGAAAGTAGCATGAACAAGAAGAAAATAGATGATATTGATTTCAAACCCATTATAGACCTTTCAATAGTGAATTCATACGAGAGGATGAAAGAACACATGTTTTTTCCCGCCTTCCAAATTTTGAAGTATCGTAACTTTTTAAGCATTTTAAGTGATCATCATCAAAACGATCCTATTAGTTTTGCAAGTGTGAGAAATCATTCCTTGATCAATTTCATAACTAGCTATAATGGGAGTAAAAAATTACCAGAAGATGTGAATCTCAAGCAATATGATGACAGATTTTTTGAAACTTTGTTAGGGACAGAATTGTTACGGTCAAGAAGTATATTTCGACAGTTGATAACACGAGACTCTGCAAAACTTAAAAACAAATCAAAAATTATAAACTGTGAAGAGTTGCTACAATTGAACCTATCCAATTATGTTAGGTTTGTTCTTAACTTGCCCGATGAAATACCAGTTCCTGTGGAACAATTAGATAATATTCAGCGCACGCATTACAAATATAAAGAATTGTTTAAGAAAGTCGGTCATGTATTGTATTTGAAGAATAAGGAAGTTAGTGGAGATGAAAATCCTGATTCTAGTAACGCTTACATTTTACAAACAATCAGGCGAGTTTCATACGAATACATTTTACTTGAGAAATATCTGCTTCATATATTAACGAAGCTCAGTGGTAACTCATTGATTCAAAGTAGAAACCTAAGCGTCTTATTTGATAAGTTTAATATTAAAATGCAAACCAAGGACAGCGAATCAATAAAAGTTTTGCATTATAACACATATTTCAGTTCACAATATTCATGGTATTTATCAATAACTGCTCCATTTCTAAGGGTGATTGAAATGAATTCCTACTCAGAGAATTTTGAGCTTGTTAATAATTATGATAATTACTATAAGAATTTTAACAGTGTTAAAAAAGTTTCATTTAAAAAGCTGGATTCCAACCTTTACGAAGCCTACTTCAAGAACCTAGGACTCAATGATTATTCAAAATACCGGGCATTGGCCCCTGAAAAATTGGTTGCATTACTGAAGTCAATTGATAAAATATCACAAAAGTTGAAGACCCGCAAGAAATTAGAGTCGGATGATAATATATCTGATAGCAGTCACAAGCCTATGAATTTCGAATATTATACAGAGTCTTTAGCGAGTATTCCCGCTGAAACTTTTCATTTGATCCAATCCAGAGACTTGCCCCTTCAGTTAACACCCTCTAACTACTCAGTAATATTAACTGAATTCCACAGAATATTGCAAAAAGATGGGATACTTGAAATTCCATTTATACAACTAACTCGCAACAAGGTAACGGAAACCTTACAGCAAATGCACGATTTTTCCAAAGATGGGGGAATCATGAATCTAAATTTGCTAGAACAATTTAACATGATTCCTGACTTTTTGAAAACGATATTATCGGAAATATCACATATTTTTGGCAAAGGAAATGTAAAATATCATGTATCAATTTTGAATAGTATCAGCGAGTTAAACTGCTTCTTGGTCAAACACATATGTTTTCAGCTTTTCGAAATGTTCGGTCGTTTAGATGAGTACTCATCAAAATTTACCAACGTTGATGAAATAAATCTGCGTAATATTAGTGAAGAAGGTATTTATTATTTCATCTATATAAGGGCCCAAAAGAAATAGACTGGATTTCTATTTTCTACAACTGCTTGTAGTAATATAATGTATGTAGTTCCTGGTAGTGCATAAAAAATTTTATTGAGTCATATCAGACAATATTATCCAAATTTATTCAGATTTATCTACCTACTTTCTTAAGTTAAGCTATAAGTGTAGAATATGAAGACAGTATACGTTATAGACGTTGAAAGTGGTAACTTACAATCCCTATTCAACGCAATTAAACGCATTGGAGGCTACGATGTTAAATTTATTCATGATGCAAAAGAATTCGCTGAGTACAATGAAAGTATTGAAAAATTAATATTTCCAGGTGTGGGTAATTATGCCCACTTTATCAAACAATTACATGATAGAGAGTTAGTGGGCCCAATTACTAAGTACATCGAGAGCGGTAGGGCTCTCATGGGTATTTGTGTTGGATTGCAAGCATTTTTTGAAAGTAGTGAAGAAAGTAATAATTCAGAGTACCAAGGATTAGGATATTTGAAATTGGGATTGTCCAAATTTAACAAATCAGATCCAGTATTTGCTCGAAGAAAGCAGTTGAAAGCAGTGCCTCATATTGGTTGGAATAGTGTTAACACCATTAAGGCAGCTAATGCTACTCTTTCCAAGACAAAGTCATTCTATGGAATCAATACAGTTAATAAATACTACTTTGTTCATTCATATGCGGCTATACTCAAAGATGAGCTCCAAGAAAAGGTGGTAAATGAAGCCATTTCAAACGGCTGGGATGTTGCATTCGCAAGATATGGATCTGAGATTTTCTTAGCTGCCGTTTCCTATAAAAATTTCTTCGCCACCCAGTTCCACCCAGAAAAATCAGGTGTTGCAGGGATGAAAGTTATCAAAAGCTTTTTGGAAGGCACCAAATTCAGTGTGATAACCACTTTTGATGCTCCAGTGGTTGATAATATCGAAAATACATTGAGTGGATTAACCAGAAGAGTTATTGCATGTCTTGACGTCAGAAGCAACGATGATGGAGATTTGGTTGTTACAAAGGGTGATCAATACAATGTTCGTGAATCGTCAGGGAATTCTTCTGAAAGTAAAGTAAGAAACTTAGGAAAACCTGTGGAATTAGCAACGAGATATTACAAACAAGGGGCAGATGAGGTTACATTCTTAAACATCACTTCGTTCCGTAATTCTCCTTTGAAGGATTTGCCTATGTTGAAAGTCTTAAGTACTGCAGCAGAAACAATATTTGTACCATTAACAGTAGGTGGTGGTATCAAAGATTTAGTTGATCCTATATCTGGCGAAAAGGTTCCAGCTGCGAAGGTAGCTAGTTTGTATTTTAGATCTGGTGCGGATAAAGTTAGTATTGGATCCGATGCAGTCACAATAGCAGAGAATTATTATGCAAACAACAAGCAAAAGACTGGGACTACTTCTATTGAAACAATTTCTGCTACATTTGGTAGCCAAGCCGTGGTCATATCTGTTGACCCAAAGCGTAGATATGTCCTGTCCCCATCTGATACCGCAATGGAAACCATCCATATCCAAGATCCTCTGAAATATGGTCCAGCAGGTGAGAAATATTGTTATTATCAAGTCACGTCACAAGGTGGAAGAGTTACTCATGAATTAGGAGCACTTGAATTATGTCTTGCTTGTGAAGAATTGGGTGCTGGTGAAATCTTGTTGAATTCAATTGATCACGATGGTTCTAATAAAGGATACAATTTGGAATTGTTGAGACAAGTCAAAGAAAAGGTTTCAATTCCTATTATAGCTAGTTCTGGTGCTGGAAAGCCTGAACATTTCAAAGAAGTCTTCGAGATGGACTGTGGAATTGATGCCGCCTTAGGGGCTGGTTTATTCCACAGGGGTGAATATGAAGTTAATGATGTTAAGAGGTATTTGCAAAAAGAATGTTCTATGGATGTTAGGTTAGATGACACTGTAGAATTATAATATATAGATTTTATAAAATAATACACCTTATATTGGAACCAATTTTTTATCTTTGCGACAAATTTCTATGTGTGATACTACAAATTTTTTTGGTGCAACAAATAAAGGCTAAATAACAACTATATTATTACTTAGATATGATGAGATAACATGCTTTCAGCTAAGAGTGATCATTCAGTTGACGAAAGTTCTGATTTATTAGAATTATCGGATTCTATTAGCCCTTCCGAAATCTCTGGCCAATCTTATGGTAATGTTAAACGCTCCACCTCATTACCAATACAATCGAATTTACCCACATTATTTAATAATTTAAGGGCGAATGATAGAAGAGAATTATCTAACAGTAACATTTTACCAGGAAGAAATTGGCTAAAAAGACTAATGAGCTCGAATAATAAGTTAAATGACGTAGGGTCCATGGAAAGTATGAAACCAGGATGGATAGGAAAAAGTGTTAGTACTAAGTCATTAGGGGATAATAATCAGAGTGAAGATGACCTATATGATATTCCTGTAGAAAATGAGACCGGAACAACTGACTATCCATTCAAAGATATCAATCAAGTAAAAATACCATCGGTCTTCTTCAAGGAAGGTCTCTCATTACTTAAAGTATCTCATAAATCTAAGAAAAGGACATATTTTCAAATCGGAGAGAAAGACTTTCAATTTTTCTTGAAAAATGCATATGCATCTGCATCGACATCAGCTTCAAATGGATTACATAGACTTCTTACGCCTACTTCATCGCATCAACCTAAAAATAAATCCTATGAATTCTCAATTGACGATATAAAGGCCATATCGTATCAAGAAGATGCAAGTAATTATCGAGAAGAGCTTCACGTATCAAAAGAGTTCGAAAAACAATGGTTAACAATCATCTATTTTGACAAAAAGAAGAGAAAATTAAAGACTATTCATATTATTGCTGATACAGAGCACGATCTTAAAAAGTTATTGAGTGTGATATCTGGGTTGCGAAAATTAAGGAATAATTTGGCCAAAAATTACCTTCTTGACTTGAACGATATCGATGAAACTCAAAGAAATATGTTTATTGGTAGAAGTCAAAACGACAGTGAAAAACAGGTTAGAAAGTTCCTTTCATTCAATGATATACTAAAATATTCAAAACGGCTAAACATAAACATTAATCCAACTTATTTAAGAACTATTTTCAATTTTGTATGCAACGATATTTCTATTGACAGAGGGTTGGACTTTGATCAATTTAAACAATTTGTATCCATATTGAAAACAAGACATGATATTACACATATATGGAATTCAATTTGCGGCGAAAACAAAAGTATGACCTATGATACTTTTAAAATATTCATGACAGAAATCCAGAAAGAGAATTTCACAGAAGATTACTTAAGAAAAATATTTAAAAGGTTCTGTATTGAAGATAAGACCTATTGGATTCCGGAGAACTTTAATAATTTCTTATTATCAAAATACTCAAGTCCAATGTACAATCCTGCGACAAATGAAAGTTACTTTGATCATCCTTTGAATGAATATTTTATATCATCGTCTCATAACACGTATTTGATGGGTAGACAAGTTGCGGGAGATTCTTCAATTGAAGGTTATATAAAAGCTTTGCAAAGAGGATGCAGATGTGTTGAGATTGATATCTGGGATGGGTATGTTGGTGG
The DNA here is from genome assembly GCA_030578795.1 of Debaryomyces prosopidis. Taxonomy (NCBI): domain Eukaryota; kingdom Fungi; phylum Ascomycota; class Pichiomycetes; order Serinales; family Debaryomycetaceae; genus Debaryomyces; species Debaryomyces prosopidis. The sequence continues at coordinate 849,053 of JAKTZG010000003.1, read as the reverse complement.
TACAGATAATAATGACAAATCAAGTAGCGAACCTATCGTAAGCCATGGCAGAACATTCACTGGTTCTATTTCGTTGAATAATGTTTTCAAAACTATCAAGAAATATGCATTCATAACGTCGCAGTTTCCTTTGATAATAAGCCTCGAAATAAACTGCTCTGTTGATAATCAACTTAAAGTCGTTGAAACCTTAAAGGAAGTGTTGGGTGACACTTTAGTAATGCAGCCGATTGATAACACGTTAACTTTACCAACTCCATTGCAATTGAAGCACAAAATTTTATTGAAAGTCAAGAAGACAAGTCCTTTTAATGATTTAATTGCAAGTGAAAATGGAAACTATGTTTCTTCTACCACTTCGACTACCACATCGTTCAGTGAAGATAATGGATCGTGTGGGACTAAAAGAAAGTCGTCTTTCAATATTAGAAGAAGAAAGACAAGAAAAATTACCGATGTACTTAGTGATTTGGGAATTTATTTACAGGGTTTGAAGTTTAGAAATTTTTCATTACCTGAGTCAAAAACTTTCAATCACTGTTTTTCTTTAAGCGAAAAATCAATTAACACAATGCTCAAAGATGAAGTTAAACGTGCTTCAATTGATAAGCATAACAGGAAATACCTCATGAGGGTTTACCCATCGAATATCAGATTGAAGTCGTCAAATTTCTTACCGATGAAGTATTGGTCACACGGAGTACAAATGGTGGCCACAAATTGGCAGACTTATGATTTGGGTCAGCAAATTAATGAAGCTATGTTTGAAAGCACCAATAGGAAGGGATATGTATTAAAACCAGACCAACTACGAAAACCGCTATTGAAATCTTCTAATAGACCCCAGAGTACAAAACAAACATTGACGACCAAGTTTGAAATAGAAATAATCAGTGCCCATCAGCTTCCCAAACCTAAGGGGTCAGTATCTGCCATAAATCCCTTCATCAATTTTGATATTACGGGCGCTACCGATATTACATGGGATTATGGATCATCCCCTCTAAGAACTTCAATAATCCCTGAAAATGGGTTCAATCCTATATGGAATGAAAAATTCAGCGGCTCTATCACTTCCTCTGATGACTTCGTTTTTGTAAGATTTATAATTAATGCTTCTTCATCGGTTTCAGAAATGGAAGAGATTCAACCAATTGGTATTCTAGTATGTAAATTATTCGATCTCAAACAGGGTTACAGATATCTTCCAATAAATGATTTGTTGGGAGAGGAATTAATATATTCTACATTGTTTGTGAGGATCAACTATGGCGAATGAACGACACTTAGATTAGACTCATGTTCTATATCAATTCCCACTGCTGCTAGATAGTATCTTGTATATATTTCATTAATGATAAACTCACGTGAATAATTTTTTTTTTGAATCTCATCTGTATATGAAATATTCTACTACTTAGTTTTTTAATTTATTTCGAAGATAATTAGGAAGCACTATGGGTAAGATAACAGTAAGTGAAACCAAGGAAAAAGTTCGTCATAATCCATTATACAAAGATATCGAATCACAAGGTGGGAATTTGAGATCAACTTCATCTCGTTCACTTCAAAAAAAAAATACTGAAAATGATGAAGAGCGCTTTCTAGATGCAGCAGCTTCAAGAAAAATCTTACAGTTGGCTAAGGAACAGCAAGAAGAATTGGAAGATGAAGAAAATGCGGGAAAGGATAGACCAAGCTTCCTAGACACTTACAGATCCCAGAGAGACGAGGAAGAAGAAGAGGAAGAGGAAGAAGAGGAAGAAGAATATTCTGGATTCGAAGAAGATGACATAGTCGATAGAGAATTAGAGGTCGACGAAGGTGATGCTGTTTTGTTTGAAAAGTACTTTGGATCGAACGGACCAGGAAATGGGTCGATAAATTTGGCAGATAAAATTATGGCTAAAATTCAAGAAAAAGAGACAATTAAAGAAAGCACCAGCAGGCCAGTTGATGCCGTATTGTTACCTCCAAAGGTGATCTCTGCATACGAAAAAATCGGACAAATTTTATCTACGTATACACATGGTAAGTTGCCAAAGTTATTCAAGGTTCTTCCAAGTTTACGTAACTGGGAAGATGTGTTGTATGTGACTCGTCCAGAAAATTGGACCCCACATGCTGTTTATGAGGCGACAAAGCTTTTTGTTTCGAATTTGCAGGCCAATGAAGCTCAAAAGTTCATTGAAATGGTATTGTTGGAAAGATTTAGAGTGTCGATTGAGGATTCAGAAGATCATTCATTGAATTATCACCTTTACAGAGCATTAAAAAAAGCTTTATATAAACCAGGTGCTTTCTTCAAAGGATTTTTGTTTCCATTAGTTGATGCTCATTGTTCTGTAAGGGAGGCCACCATCGCAGCATCAGTTTTAGCTAAAATTTCCATACCTGTATTACACTCATCAGTTGCATTAACACAGTTGGTACAAAGAGACATCAAACCTTCTACTACTGTATTTATTAGAGTTTTGATTGAAAAGAAATATGCTTTACCTTACCAAACTTTGGATGAGCTAGTCTTTTATTTCATGCGTTTTAGAAAAGCTGCTCAAGGAAATGATTCAATGATAGATGAGGAAAAAGAAGAACCACAATTACCTGTTGTTTGGCATAAAGCATTCTTATCGTTCGCCCAAAGATATAAGAATGATATTACTGATGATCAGAGAGACTTTTTATTAGAAACTGTTAGACAAAGGTTTCACCATGCTATTGGCCCCGAAATTAGAAGGGAATTATTGGCGGGAAAGCCAAGAATTCCTCCTCAACCAGTTAATGAAGCTATCATGACTGACGCTTTTTAAGTGTCACTGTTGCTCTATGCATTTTAGATTTATATTATTTTGTATTTACGTACGAATATATTAATAATTTAGTATATATAATTTATATATGTATACTATACTGCAAAATTTGGGCTGTCATCTGATGTTCTTTCCCTAGCATCTGCACAAAGCTTATCAAAATCAGCAAATAATGCAAAATAACTTTGAACAGAACCAATGATTGTTAACGCTACAGTGCTACCAATCCAGAGGCCATGTAAAGTTCCCCCCAATTTTGAATAAAATGTCAAGTAGATAGATAATGGCAAACCAATTACATAGTAGGAGACTAGGTTGACGATACCACCAATTTTTGTTTGCCCTTGACCCCTTAAGCAACCTGCTGAATTGGCATTCATTGCATCAGAAACTTGCATTAATGCAATTAACCACATAACTCCCTGCACAGCCTTTATGACATCTTTGTCGTTTGTAAATAGTTCGGCTATTTGTGTTTGAAAACAAAACAACAACAAAAAATTGAAAGTAGATATAATGAGACCGAAATTCAAAGAGACTTTTGTCGCTGTTTTGGCAGCAGAACCCAAATCTGCGCCTAAAAAGTTAGCTATACGAGTGGATGAAGCAATACCAATAGCAAAAGGAACCTGATACGTAAGTGAAGCCATAGTTGTACCAATTGACTGTGCAGCTAACGCAGCGGTGCCTAAATATGACGCCAATAAAGTCAATATTTCAAATGCAAGAAATTCTGCTTCCAACATGATCAAACCAGGTATTGCTAAATAGACTAAATTATTCCAAGCTCCGAAAGCTTCTTTGAAATTAAGCCCATTCCAACAAACTAATGGATGTAAACCAGTAGGTGTACTTTCTGGTTTAACAAAATAGACAACCGCAGCAAATAGACCAATTGCCATCAACCAATAATTAATTGCTACTGCAATTGGGGCACCAATATACCCCAAATGTTTAACGAATAACCAATTCATAAGCAAATTAGATGGGGCTGCAAACAATAAAACAACAGTTGAAATATGGTAGATACCTTGAGCTTGCAAAAATCTCTTACCACATTCAAATAGAATGTACGCTGGAATACCTGGAGCAATATATTGCAAATAAACTGCAGCATACTTAGCAGTTTCTTTATCTGGTAAGAAGAAGGTAATCAACTCATACCCAAAAAAGATCCATACTAATAATATAGGCGCCATAACGGTGAATATCAATGCAGTACATTTTTGCAAGTAGACCCCAACAAGCAGATACTTCTTTGCTCCAAAGGCTTGGGGACATAAGGTATCTAATGCTGTTGCGATACCTTGAATGGTGGCGTAACCAGTAATATTCGCTGTCATTGATCCCATAGAAACCGCAGCTAATTCAACAGCACCCAAATGCCCCACGGTGAACACCGATACCGTGGAAAGTGAATTTTGTAAAAGGAAAGTCACGACCAATGGGATTGATGAAATTACCAACGACTTTAGCTCGATAGATGCAGTAGTTGTAGATATCCTTTTCGATACGATGGCCTCTTCAAATGTATTTATAACGTCATTTTCGCTTCCTTTTGAAGCTATTTCAATATGGTTATCTTGCAAGAACAGCCTTTCTTGTTCTATAATTTCTCGAGTAACGCTCGATTTACGACGATATTTTCTACCGTTCACTGCAGCTGAATGATTCAACAAATGCGTACTTTCATCGGGTGTATTAGATTCAAGACCTTGTTCGTCATCGAAGCTTATACCAGCATTGTCACTTGCTTTGATAAAATCAGAGGGAGTAAATAAACCACCCTTACCAATAGAACCATATACTACTGAGGCTCTCCGCTGCGAATTAGAATGAGTGAATTGATGTGTCCTTTCGTTGAAGGACATGTTCACAGGTTTACGGTTATATTAAAAAAAATCCTTTTCAAGATGACGAAAAAATTAGAACTGAATTTGATAACAAACTTTCCGGTTTAAGTCGAGATCTTCAAATTCGTTATCTTATTTCCAAAAACATAAAATCAAATTTAATATACACACTATGTTACTAATCTACTTGTATAGTACTATATGATATGGGTAATGCAAGTTGATCAACATTAGTATTATTGCTGATCATTGATATTTGACAATAATTGAGCCAAGCATCTCTTTGTAGCAACATCATCTTGTAAAATTAGAGAGAAAGTACCATCTCTTAATGGTTCAGGCAAGATATTCGCTAATGCCTTTCTAGCCTCTAGGTTATCTGATAATCTCATATAACATCTAACAACATGCTTTAATAACCTTCCGGAGCTGTTGGAAGGTTGTTGGGGTGTTTGAGCATTAGTGGTGGCGCTTAATTGATCAATCATCTTGGACAAAACAGAAGCAACCGTATGAAACCTTTCATAAGTGGTACATATGTAAGATAATCCTTGATCATCAAGAAGGATTTTCTGCAAAATAAAAATTGCTACCGTTTTGGACAATTCTGAAGAAATTTCCATTATGTTCAAACACAATGGTACAATTTCAGTTGTCAACAAAAAGTTAATCACCTCAGGCGTATCATTCTTGACTAACGCTCCAATGACACCCAAACTCGTCAATCTTAAATATTCAAACGATCTTTGTCTTGCATTAGTGGACAAAAATGGATAAAGATATAATGGTAAGTTGGCACTCAAAAACAACCCCCTCGTTTGTACATTGGACGCCACGCATTGAAGTAATGCTAAAGCATTACACACTCTATTGGAAACGGACGCAGTTAATATTGGTGGGTTTAAAAATGGATAAACTGATATGATTTCTTCTAATAATACAGTCATAACTCCAAATGAATTCCATAATACCAATGCCAAGTCATCATATTGTTCTCTCTTTTTTCCCAATTCCAACAATGCACGCTCTCGATTACTACCGGTAACTAATTCAGATATCCACTGGTAAATTTGGTCATCGTTCAAGGCCTTATTCTTAGGCCCTGTATTGCCGTCAGATTGATGTCCTTGAGGGATAGAAGCTTGCGATTGTGATTGGGCCGCAGCGCTATACATCCTTTCAATATATGATCCTTTTCTAGTAAGATTTACCTAAAGTATGGGAATTAAAAGGAGTAGTTTAACAAAGGCCGGTCGAGTTTTGCTTTGATGAACATTAAGAGAGAAATCGCTGAGCTGAAAACCCGACAAAAAAAACGACCTCGGTGAGGGTCGAACTCACGATCTTGAGATTAACAGTCTCACGCCTTAGCCAACTTGGCCACGAAGTCTAGTAGGTATAGGATTTCAACAAGCGCTTTTACCCTTATACCACATGGATAGTCATCACTATTCTAACTTACATATTGAACTACAAAAAGGCATCGATTTAAACGAAGACTATAAACTAACAACAAAGGAACATATTATACTTTTTTAAAAGGTCTAGTATCTAATTATAATTATCCATCAATTTCTTCGTATTTTTCTATTCTATCTTCTGCTTTATCTTCATCATCAATTTTAACCCCACCGCTTATAGAAAATTGACCACCAGCATTTACTTGCTGAATATCATGGCATTTTGTAGCAGTATTTACAATTCTAGTTGGCTTTTCAACATCCTCGTCTAATGGGCCTAAACCTGGCGCGTAAGTATCAGCGAATCCCCAGGCGTATACAAATCCATCATCAGTGACAGCGAAGGAATGGTGCGAGCCACAGGCAATGGCCTTGCACTTAACACCGTTATCCGGCTTTGATCCAAATTGAAGCTTGGTAGGGGTTGGAACTGATCTAGCATTTCCATGAGCATCTTTGAATGTGGATTCTGGTAATTTATCCTTTGGAATACCCACCTCTTTCATATCATATCTACCCCAAGAAAAAACGAGACCGTCTTCAGTTAATGCCATTGAATGATGTTCACCTGCGCAAAGCTGGGTAATAGACTTCTTAGATAATTCTGGAATGATAGTAGGCGAAGTAATCAAAGAACCATCTTCTAATTTACCATCCGAGTCAGTTAACGCACATTGACCGAATTGATTCAAACCCCAGGCATAGACCTGATCATCGTGATCAATGGCAAAACAATGGAAATCACCACTTGCAATATATTTGATGTTATACAATCCAAATTGTTGGGGCTCTAGGCCACGGTAACGATGTCTTTCTAAAATACGACGACCCAATTGAAACTGCTGTCCATTTCCCCAAGCATAAACAATACCCTTTGAATCCAAAGCCAATAAGTGATCCTTTCCCCTTGCTAATTGAACGATGTTCTTTAATTGCTCGATCTTTAATGGAGCCCTTTGTAATTTAATTTCATCTCTTAAGAAACCTAATAAACCTTCATTACAACGGAAGCAACCCCAAGCGTAAACGTCACCATTGTCATACAACACAGCACTCAAATTATCTGTAGCTGCCAATTGAACAATTTTTGCACCTTTTAGCTTTGGTAAATTTTCCACCAAGCCCGGGGTGGATTCTGCTTCGTTCAAATCTCCGTCCTCATCATCTTCGGAATCATCTGCATCCATGTCCTTCAAGACCTCCTTAACTTTTGATGTATCTCTACCCAAAACACCACTGTCATTACCACCCCACGACCAAACCCTATTTTCCGAATCCAAAGCTAAAGTGTGCATACCACCAGCCGCAAAATCAACAATTTTACTGTTGCCTAAATGTTCACTGGTCAAAAAAGGGTTCAATCTTGGTCTTTTCACTTCCTTAGTTTTAGCAGAAGGTCCGAGACCTAATTCACACATTGATCCTGTACCCCATACAAATATATCTAAAGGTTTAGTTTTGACCAGAGGGATAGCATTAATATCTGGTAACTTTGAATACGAATGCAATACAAACGAAGAAGTTGCACTCTTCAATTTCTTTGTGCCATTAGGTTGTTCAGAACCTGATATCTTTCTTTTTCTTTCTAATGCAACCATTATATTATTATTATTATAAACGGAAAATCGATTTATTAAAAAAACACAATAAAGAACACTAGCCTACTAGATACTTTCCATATAGATCTTGAATCATAAATAAATCAAAAAAGGACGAGAAAAAAAATATGCGACATTTCATTTCATGGAAACGACAAAGTATTAAACATGATTTCTAATGTATTAAAGGTCTAATTTTTTGGTATTATGGGGGGGGTATTATTATCAATGGAAAAGAAAATATGTAAAATATATGTATCTATATTTGTTTAATTTTTTGAAAACGAAATTTAATTCAAAGGATTTGTATTGGGAGCCGCATAACCTTCTCTCTTATGGCTCCACTTGCTCTTGGTTTCGACCATAAATCTAGCTGACTGCTGGATAAGGTAACCGAACGAACCCACAGCTCTAAAGAAGGCCAATATAGCGACTGTCCACAAAATAAATGCCAAGTAGATGTTCTTGTCAGTTGCACCAGGTTCATACACCTGTAACATTGTCATAATGAAAATCAAGTTAACAAGTAACCAAATCAAGACAACTCTTGAACGAACATCCTTAGCATAATCTTCACCCTCCAATTGTGGAGGAGGTGGGCGTGCAGTCAAGATCTTCTTATTGGATCTTCTGGCTCTAATATTGTACAAAGTTTCGAGATACACTTCTTCAATATTAACATCCACAACGACGGCTTCAAATTCTCCTTTTTCATTCTTCTGAATGATGTACTGATTATCTTTATCTTCTTGTGGATTGTTGTCTCCTTTAGTACCCCATGAAACGTCATGTGTGTTGCAGAAGGCAAAGATTTGCAAGGTACAGGTGTAAGAAGGAATCATCAAAAAGTATTGTAATGAACATGTTATCATATGCCATGGATCTAAATATAAGATGGACATTAAGGTATACAAACCATAAGTTGACAACAACGATACAACAATACTTACGAAAACATAAGTGGATGAATCTCCCATTCCATAACTTTCGATGGTACTGAAAACAAAATAAAATCCAACTATCAAAGCGTATAATGCACACACAGTTAATAATATAACCAAAGTCTTGAAAATTTTTCTGGAAGCTTGGGGTCTATTGCCAATCGAAACAATGAATAACGAAGTTAAGCAACATATACATAGATAATTAAATAGGGTGAAAATCCAAAAACCTCCATTATTTCCGATATTCTTATTATCAACCAAGGAGCCTGTTAAAAAGTAAAAGGTTAAATAAAAGTTACTTAACGAAAAGAAAGAAAATAAAAGGGAGACAGATTGGTAAATGAATTCGACATGCAAAAAGAACTTTCTGGAGAATGAATGATCAGTAAGCCAAATACTATTGAAATGACGCAAAGAATACAAAGCTGCAAAAAATGCACCATTGATCCAACGTCTTCTTTGTGATAAAAATTCGGAAATTGATTCTGGTACATCAGTTTCTCCAGTTGCCAGCTTAACAAATTTCAAGACCCAATTATCATTTCTTTTGGAGACCAATTCCCAACATAAAATACGATCTTCTGCTAAGTACATATTAGCCTCGAAGAAATTTGTTTTGTTGTTCTTTTTACCATCATTTTGTTCGTTTAACAAATCATCACCTTTGAAGTAGGATGCCAATGGACCTGTACCGTCTTCATGGTTTTTCAACGCAATGTAACGGTAGGCCGATAATGCACCTGGCAAAACGGAAATATAGCCAAATAAGGATTCCAATGGCTTATCTAAAATATTTGACATCTTGTACTCGAAATTTTGAGATGCAACTAGAGGATTAGTCAAATTGATCCACCCTTTTCCTTTTATGGCCTTAATTTCACCTGCTGCACCAGCAACATTTGAATCCCTATCAAATGCCTTCCATAAATTATAAACGGCATGACTGTCAGGTTTTGTTCCGACATCTAACAAGATGACAACATTAGGATCTAAAACAGGACAAAATGCGTTAAACAACCATCTATGCGAATTGATTTTCTTTTGGTTCTTTTCTTTTAAACAAAACATAACTTGAACTGGTGCAAGGCACTTTTCGTCACCTTTAAACTTCAAGTTTTCATCGATCGATATTTGAGTTGTGTATTCGAACAAATGAGCATTCACTTTTTTATTATTCACATAAGGTCTTGCCAAATTTTCTTGGTAACATCCAGTGGCCGTTAATAATTGCAAAACAGAACTATTAACTTTATTTCTTCCGTCAGCTACAATTATAACTTGAATCTTTTTCCAACCATCTTTACCCCATACTGAAGATTTATGTCTAGAACACAAGTGAGCAACATTCTTCATAACACCATGCATAGTTCTAGAAAAAGAGAATTCATCTTCATTATACATTGTAATACAAATCACAATTTCTGTTTCTCTTCCATATTTTGCAGCTCTAATGGTAAATCCGTCATTAACAAAATCATCGGGTTCTGAAGTACAGGCGGTATATGTCATGTTTGTAAATTCACCAAAAGGCGATTCAGTTCTGGTCAAGACTTTCTTTAATTCGTTAGGAATTGGGTTTTCAAGCACTAAATTACCTGTTTTTCCTCCCACTAATCTGACTTTACGCTTTGTTACGGTTTTATCACCCGTTGGGACGTAACCGTTATCAATATTATGCATCATTTCACCATCAATTGATGCTCCAAAATATTCGCTTTCTTCTGCATCGCCTGAAGTATAAGATGGTCCACTATACGCTGTAGAATCAGAATATAACGATCTTTCCTCTATTTCATGTGCTTTTTGATAGGAATCATAGTCGTAGCTATTCCTCGATTTATCGTCTGTAATAGTTTCCTGATCTTCGTCATGTGGGTTTGCTTCGGCAAAAGTTTCAGGAGAGAATATTGGTTGAGGTGGTTCTAAAAATCTTTCGCTTCTAGCAGAACTGTTGATCGACTTACCAAATTGTGAATGTCTTGGTGATCCCAGAAGTTGATCCACACCTTGACTATCATCATCTTCGCTGTCTATGAAAACTTCAGTCTTTCTTTGACGTTTTGGTGATTCTCTGGACGTGAATTGCGATCTAGGTGTTGTGCCTTCCCCAAACTGAAGACTTGGTGCATTTCCAAGAACGTTTTTCTGTTTTCTATTTGCGCTTGCAGCACTTCTGGCAAATATATTTGGGGACTGTCTGTATGGCAGTTGCTGGGTTGATTCTGGAAACATCATAAGTTCTTCGCTTGCCTCATCGTCGTCATCTTCTATCCTATGGTATCTTCTAGGCGATGACCGGTCACTTGTGAATGCAGCATGTGGTAAAGAAGGACGTTGAGGGTCCATAAATGGTTCTTCATCTTCTTCAAATGGGTTTGACATTTTATATTTAAAAAAATCCTTTTCTTCAATATTATGTCTTAGTCAAAAGGAAACTACTGATAAACTTCTTTCTAGTTTTATAAATATCTAGACTAGCATCAGGACTCAGTCTGTTTACATTTCATAATTTTTATTTACAAAATCTCCTAAAGAGGAAGGTACATATTTGGTCCTTTTCCAATTAGCATAATGCTACAATATGAACTTGCCATGACCTTATAGCGGCAATGGATATCAATATCCCCCGCCGTAGAGAGTATATGGATGTGTCTTCGGCATGTATGTGATCCAATCAAGCATTTGGAACAGTACAGATGAAATCTTCTTTCCAATAGCACAAGCCTTGTATCGACAAATTGGTATTACAGAGCATAACCAGATTACATAAAGTATAAACGGTGAAGATTCAGACAGAGAACTATCCACTATTTATTGCAAAAACGTTTATAATTAATTGTGGAAATGGCTGAATTGCCAATTGGTGGTCATCCACGAGCAAGGCATTTACTATTACTAGACCTCGATATAAAACAACCAATTAAAAAGGATCCTTTTGAGTTCTGGTTAGAATAGATTAAAGATATATCATTGCATATAAGCATTGTACATGAGCATTGTAGAACGTAAGTTGCATTTAATAAAGAATTCCTTTTAGATAAAACTCGAGTGAGCTAAATAAGTGCTGCGACAAATATACAAAAATACACTATCAAAGGTATAGCTTTATTTAATATGACCATCAGATATGGATGGCATTAATTCCAACACTCCTTTCTATAGCCATGGGGACAACTCCACGTCATCAACATTACAACTTACACCAGGAACCAATACGGCCTCTCAAATATCAAGTGTGGGATTTAATACTTTAAAAAAAGTTGGTACTAACTCCTCGCAAGTATCCACGTCTAGTACTGCTACCAATAGAAACAACCCAATAACAAGATTATTCACGAAGAACAGATCGAATTCCACTATTACCCCGCAACTGATACAGTTAGATGATGGAATTAATGAACTTAACAATAGCGATGAGGACGATATTTCGACGGCATCAGCAACTGACCCCAGGAAACCTTCTGGGAGTAACATGTTTAAATTTTCGAAGAAAAATAAGCTTAAGTTTTCTAGCAAGGCTAACTCCAGCAAGCCTGATTTAACGATTCAAACCGGGGGGCATCATGCGTTAAAGGTGCCGAAGAAAATCTTGAGTTCTTCTCTGATAGATGATTCTTCGAGTCCAACAGGACACTCGTTACGGGTTCCCAAGAAAATACTAAACCCTTCACATATGGATGACTCGCCTAATATGAATAGTAAAAGGAAGAATTCCGTCACTTCACCTGCGTCTACATTTCACAATTTCTTCCATCGATCACACAGTAATTCTCAATCAAATAAGGACTTGCAACATATTATATCTAAAGATGATTTGATATCACTGCAACAGACAATAAATAACAATCCAAATAGAACTGCAATGAGCCTTTCATCTAACAATTCAAACTCTTTCATTACGGATATAAATTTCGCTTTGGTGTATAATTTCACCGATCCAGATTATTCAGTAGAAGAGTATGAAAATTCCAATGAGCATACATCCTTTCTTGATATTCATAAAAAGTTGATGGTTCCTACGGACCAGTATTTACTGAATAAGTTACATAAACACCAAACGCAAGAGGTTGGACTAGGGATAATAAGCGACACCGACGGAGATAGCGAATACTTGAATAGGTATTTACTTGACTTCGGTAAGAATAATGTTATATTCTTCAACAATCTTATAAGTATAATGAAACCTTTATTTCAGCCGTCACAGCAGAAAAGATTGAGTAATAAAATCATTCACCCATACTTAGGAATGACCTTGGAAGATGTTGCCAATTACATTAAGGACAATTATTTGGCCGAATTCTCAAATACCGCTTCAGGTGAATCACAAATCCTAGAAAGGGCGCCGGGGAGCAAATTATCCAAATCAAGATCTAAAACTAAGTTTTACACTTCGAGTTCTACGAGCACGTTGTCTTTAGGAGAAAATTCTAACGATATTTTTGATGACTTCAGGATCAGAGAAATATCACAAGATTTGCTTACGTTCTTTATCAAGTGTATGATCACGTTCGAGAAGGACTTTACTGTTTTTGAAAATAGAACAAAATCCAGAAACTCTTCTCAGAAACCTACAACCGGTCCGGCATCACACTCAGGTGAGCACAATTATGAGTGGAACAGAATTAGCGAACAATGGTCATATTTCAACGAAAAAATACGATACTACGTTATGAGTATATTTCATCCTCTTCAAAAGCACTTACATGATATTGCAATACAAAAATTTAATAGCGACCCCAAAAGCGTTGTGGAAGTGGAAATTGAAAATATTCTACTTTTGGCATTTAGAGACGTCGTAATTATTCCATTTTTGATACGAAGGAATCAAGAATATCGCCGTTTATCCTCGGTTAGCCAAAAGGTCATACCCGAAGCCAATAATTTTGACTCGCCGTCTACCTTGCCATCTTATACTTTTCTGGTAGAGACAGATGATACCGAAGAAATTCTTAAGTCACAAGAGGAGCATACATTAAAGGCAAATGCGAAACTACTTAAAAGTTTAGTTAATTGTTTTGGTGTATTATTAGCCCACACACACGGTGAATTAGGTAATTCTGATGGAGAGCAGCACATCAGAAACAATGTCTTTTCTGATACTTTCACCTGGCTAACAAAACTAGCATAAATGTTGCATTTAGTAGGCATTTTTGATAGTGGTACAAAAATAAAAAATAGAACGCGTTCCTTTCAGAGAAACTTTCAAAGATTCCACATAGATAATATATACTTAATTATGAATATATACCACAACCAATTATATAAAAAGGCTTAGTACCATGGTTTTACCAGCCCAATTGCAGAACAATTTGATGCCTTCAGAGGTTAGTTTTCTAGCGGAAAATGAATATATTACAATTTTGCCTAGATACTCAATGAAGAAACTAGAGTTGATTGGCGTATGTATATAACCAGTAGTAGACAGACTAGTATGGCGATTTACTAACAGATATACATAGACTAAAGTGCCGACGTTAAGAGGTATGAGAAGAGAAAGAATTCCAATTTGGATAGCTGTGATCTTGAAATCTCAAGATAAATGTAATATCGTTCCTCCAGAATGGTTAAGCTTATCATATTTAAAAGAGAAGTACGAAGAGGAATTAAAACAGCCACATAAGTTCAGTGTGTTGCCGTGGAACTGGCTTGAAATATCGAAGATTTTGCTCAATAAGGCAGCAGACGATTTATCTGATCCGACGCATCAATTGAGGTCTATAATACAAGATTTGAGAGAAATACGGCTTGTGAAGTCCCGAAAAGGTTTAAAGGAGTTGAACGAATCAAATATCCAATTGGACGGGCTTTCTTTGCTAGAAATTAACGAGTTAAGACCGTTTGTTTTAACTGTCATGAATAAATTAAGACAACTCCACGAATCTGTCAACACGAAGACTAGTGTAGGGGCCGCTAATGATCAGGATGATGATATGTTTAACGACATATCTGATAATGAATAACGAACTTGGTCCATGTCAGTTATCGATGTCCTGAAGGCTTTATATTGTTTGGGTCGTGTACATATTAAAAAAAGATCTATGAGTAATATTATGAACTGAAAGTCCCGGATATCTGTACCTATCTTGAAGTCTATTATAGATATTATGAGTAAACTAAAGAATCTTAATCGTCAATTCATATCTAATCTTAAAACTCATGAGGTCGTGACGAATGCCAAACGTAATTTAATCCTTTCTATATTAAAATCGACGACAACGAAACGAGAAGCCAGAAATTATCTCAATAAATACCAAAACCAGTTTGATTTCAGCGATATAACATTCGATAATGGAACACCACTGAATTCATTGGAAACGAGAGATAGCCAACGTGAGCTCTTCATTAACAGATTTCTAAACAAACAAAACCCATTTACGAATATATATGACGATGAGACGAAATTACAAAAGATTCCATTAAGATTAGCATTATTCAAGATTAAATTCCAGTCGATTCTGACGGAAACATGGAAGGGCATTGCGGAGACATTCAAAAGATTAATTCATTTGGGAATATCACCCATAATTATGCTCGATTATGATCACTTACCTGCAAACACCTTTAGGAACAATGAATTATACATGTTAAGTCAAACTAATAGAATTATGAATATACTTGGAAAACCCACAGAAGAGAATGACTTAAAGACAATTGTTATGCGGTCGCTTTTTACTAAAAATACAAAGAATGATAAAGAGCTCGTCATTGATAATTTAGAACTGGTTTTGATTCCCTTGTATCAGGGCATAATCCCGATTATTCAGCCTATTGTATATAATTCATCCACATGTATACAAGAATTCATCGATTCTAATGACCTAATGTTTAATTTATGTTCATCGTTGTTAATGACAAAAAATTTACTATCAATCGAGAAAGTTGTTATGATAGATCCAATTGGCGGCATTCCTTCTATTGAAAGGAATCAGACAAGTCATGTCTTTATAAACTTATCGCAAGAATATTCCGATATAGTTTCTGAATTATACATAGGGTTCATCAAACCCGAATATAGAACTTTTCACATGAATAACTTCAAGGCCATGAATAAAATTTTGACATTGGTATCTGAGAAAACAGGAAATGATGAAGCAACGGGTATAATAACTACGCCAGGTATTATGTCTGTCAATAACGATCAATTGAACCCAATCATTTACAATGTCTTAACGGATAGATCTATCATTTCTTCGTCGTTGCCAACGTCACATAACAGAACCCCTGAACTTTCTACTTCAATCTTGAAAAAAGGAGTAGATGTGAACATTTTTGATGCTGAAAATTATCCTGGGCCTTTTACGTTGAATAATTTGGTGCAAGAAGGTTTAATAAATAAATCCAAACTTGTCGGTTTAATTGATGATTCGTTTGGAAAAAAGTTAGACGCTCAAAAATACTTTGATAGAATAAATAATTCTTTAGCCACTCTCGTGATAGTTGGAGATTACGATGGTGCAGCAATCATAACTTGGGAAACCTGTTCTAAGACAAACGAAAAAATTGCTTATTTAGATAAATTTGCAATTGCTCGTGTAAACCAGGGTCTTCCAGGTTTAGCAGACATTATCTTCAAAATTATTTTGCAATCTCATCCTAATGAGTTAATATGGAGATCAAGAAAAAATAATCCTGTGAATAAATGGTATTTCGAAAGATGCTGTGGGACATTAAGCAATCCTGATTCCCAATGGAAGATATTCTATACGGGAGATATTTTTAATAAGAAAATAGATAAATTAAAGAAGCGGGATACAATCGGAGGTGTCAATATTCATAACAAAATGCATCAATATTCTGATGTTACCGAAAGCATTCCTCCTTCATTTGTTCAATAGTCTGTATAGAATTTTGTATGAAGACAAATTTAATGCGAATCTGAATCGTAGCTTCTTTTGTAAGTGCTAGATACGGTTCTGAAAATGACTTCTACATTGAGACAGAGAGGGTCTGGCGCAGATGTAACGACCATCGACAATGAAGGGGATGCTATCGAGACAATACCTAGACTTTATTATTATCATGAAATAGATGAATGGCAACAGGACAATCACTTTATTAGATCAGGATACGTCAAAGAGACGTCTTCCTTTAAAGAATGCTTCAAATCATTATTTTATTTACATAACGAATCGGTAAATATACATACACACCTTTTACCTTCGTTATCCGTTTTGTTGGTAATAATTTATTATGTCAACTATGAATTACCGATCTATGACAATTATCTTGGGGTATGGGAAAAACTCAATTTCATTCAATTCGGCTTGGCTGTTTCTACTTGTTTATTGATATCATCGACGTACCATTGTGTTAAAGCACATTCTCATCTAATCAGTAGGGTTGGAAATAAGTTTGATTATTTTGGAATAGTAATTTTAATTACTTGTTCCTTGAATTCTATCGTATTATTCTGTTTTTATGATGAACCCTTCTGGAAATTTACGTTCATTGTTGTGTTTCTTATATTGGCTACAGCATGCACCGTATTAACTTTGGACCCGAAGTTCGCTACTAACACATATCGTCCATTAAGATCGTTAATGTTCATTCTATTTGGATTATCAGGAATATTACCACTTACAGCTGCAATTAAGTTATATGGATATTCTGCAGCCGTCGAAAGATCGTCCGCCGGCTGGTTAGTACTTGAAGGCGTTTCTTATATAAGTGGTGCCGTGTTGTATGCCATGAGAGTTCCAGAGAGATTTACTCACGTAGAAGAGGATGAGACTAGTTTACTAAACAGGCCTTTAAGCGGAAGATTTGATATATTTGGTCATTCACATCAAATATTTCATGTAATGGTTCTAGTTGGAGCCTTCTGCCATTGGATGAGTTTGTTAGGCTGTTACCATTATTTACATAAAGTTACATTGCCAAACGCGGTTTAATACTTCGATAAATTTTATACTGATTTGATTCTTATCTGTAAATTAAGTAGATATGAGTAGACATTTAATCATTTTACCTTGCCATTCTATATGGACACCGGGTGTGACCTTAGGAGAACTGAGAGATGAATGGAGACTAGTAGATTTCCAAATTGAAGGCTATGATCACCTATGCTTTAAGGATCATATTGTCAAGAGCTTAGACATTTTGAAACAAGACAAAGATGCAACTTTGGTTATATCAGGAGGTCAAACGAAACAAGACTGTGGTCCAATTTCAGAATCATTATCATATTACCAATTGGCTATGAAATTGAACGATGAAAGTCAAATAATCCCCAGAATCACTACGGAAGAATTTGCTAGGGATTCATTTGAGAATATTATATTTCTGCTTTGCAGATTTTATGAATTGCATAAAACCTATCCAGAAAGAATAACGATAGTCGGATTTGAATTTAAGAAACAGAGGTTTTTAGATAAACATTTGAAGCAAGCGTTATGTATCTCGAAAGATATTAATTATGTTGGTAATGCACCAACTCCCAAAGACTTAAGTAAAGAAGAGCAAGCCAAGTATTTCCAAGATTTAGAACAACAAGAGTACAAGCATGCCGTTCAACATTTTGAAAATGATTGGTATGGTATTAGAAGCCCATTGATAAATAAGAAAATGAAAAGGGATCCGTTCAATAGGTATCATGGATACTGTCAAAGTAATCCCCAATTGGCAAAATTTTTAATTGCTATTAGTGATCAAGAAAGTCAAAAGGAAACATTGAGATCGAATGAGAGTATTCAAAGTTTACTAGCTAACTTCACATAGATTTTTATTTGAATTTTATACACAATATAAACTAAGCTTTAGACTTATTGATTTTTCTTCTTTCTTGCACAGCTTTACTCAAGTTGTTCAATAATTCAACAGTGGTTTCCCAGCTGACACATCCATCAGTGATGGAAACACCATATTTCAATGAGCTCTTATCTTGGTCTGGACCTGGCATATTTTGTTTACCTTCATTGATATGAGATTCAATCATGACACCGATAAGTGCACTTTCACCCTTTGAAATTTGTTCACAAACACTTTCCATAACCTTAGGTTGGTTCCTGTAGTCCTTTTGAGAATTGTCATGGGAGCAATCAACCATCAATTTGATATTTGGGTTAGTACTCTTGCTGATAGCTTCCTTTGCGGCAGCAACCGATTCAGCATCGTAGTTAGTGATCTTCTTACCACCTCTCAAAATAATGAAACAGTTTTCGTTACCCTTGGTGGTGGTGATGGCAGCAGTACCGTTCTTGGTGACACCCATGAAGTGGTGGCCCTTAGATGATGCTTGCACAGCATCTAAAGCAACACCTAAGTTACCGTCTGTACCGTTCTTGAAACCGATTGGGAAAGATAAACCAGATGCTAACTCACGATGCAATTGTGATTCAGTTGTTCTAGCACCGATAGCACCAAAACTCAAGAAGTCTGAGAAGTATTGTGGAGAAATGGTGTCCAACATCTCTGAACCGATTGGCAAACCAGTCTTGCCGGTCAAATCAGAGTATAATTGACGGGAGATCCTCAAACCTCTGTTGATGTCAAATGAGTTATCCACATCTGGGTCGTTAATTAATCCCTTCCAGCCAACTGTGGTTCTTGGCTTTTCCAAGTATGCTCTCATGACAATCACCAAGTCATTTTCCAATTCTAATGACAACTTCTTTAATCTGGTAGCATATTCCAATGCTGCGTCGGTGTCGTGGATCGAACATGGTCCCACAATCACTAAACAACGGTCGTCCTTTCCGCTTATAATTTCTGATGACTCAATGCGTCCTCTGATCACAACGTCCAATGATTTTTTACTGGCTTTGATTTCGTGCTGTAATAACGCAGGTGGTATCAAAGGATCGTATCCTAAAATCCTGGTATCATCGTATTCGTCTGGGATTGGTGTTTTATTCATTTTATTCTATTTCTATACGCTATTTCGTCGACAGCAAAAGGAAGAGATCTGAAAAAAAAATCGCTGATGTTACTACTGCCAGTACTAACTACTCTCACCAAATTTTTCACTGCCACGAAAATTTATTTCGATGACTCATTGAATCATTACACTATTTTCTGCAATTATTTACTATTGATAGTTCATTTACTAACGATCTATTAGCTGCTCTTGTTCTACATCGTTTTTTGCGCCGATCTACCTCTATTTATATGTGTGTATCGTGAAATATGGGCCTAGTGAAATTTCCGGATAATCATTTTTCCACCAACCAAGCAGACGTCATTACGTACAGAAGAAGGACGATGCCCTGGATTATGGACCGAGACATTACCCGGATGAAGATTTTTTCGTCCATCGAGATGCTCCTTGGGACTTAAGACTATCATGGATGTTTGGATGTTGTGTGTTTGGGTTTAAATTCCTACCCCAAGATCCATACATCCCGAACTGTATTTTGGCCTGCTGCACGATAATATGATGTAGCTTATCTTAGGAGTAGTCAATAACATAGGGTATCGTTGACGGTTTAAGTGACGATACAATGCAATTGTTAATACCAGAATCGAGTGTAGTGTTTGCATCATTCTTTATTTTTGGACTCTTGAATAATATCCTATATGTGGTGATTCTTTCTGCTGCTATTGATCTCGTGGGACTGGCGACACCGAAGGCTACGGTGCTACTTGCGGACATCATTCCATCGTTTACAATAAAGGTGATGGCGCCATTTTTGGTGGGGTTAATTTCGTACCGGGTGCGGATATGGATGTTGGTAGGGTTGTCGTCGTTTGGGATGTTGGTTATTAGTTTGACGTCGGGGGAGTCGGTCAGTGCTAAGATCATGGGGATCTGCATGGCGTCGTTTTCGTCCGGGCTCGGCGAGGTGACGTTTTTGCAGTTGACTCACTTCTACCAACGGGAGTATTCGATTGCAGGGTTTTCCAGCGGGACTGGAGGCGCTGGGTTGCTCGGAAGCTTTGTATTCATGTTGTTGACTAACATGCTTGGGATGAGGGTGTGGGTGGTGCTTTTTATGTTCGCGATTCTACCTCTTGGGTTTCTAGTGGCATTCTACGTAATGTTGCCGAAGGCAGGCGGAGGGGATGAGCCGGTATATGAGGCACTTGGTAGCATTGAAGAGGGCGATGAGCCATCCATTAACTCCAGCTTCTCATCACAATCCACTCTGTTGAAAGACCATATGTTGTCTACGATACGCAATATAGTTCCCTTAGTAAAGCCATATATGCTTCCTTTGTGCTTGGTATATGTGTCAGAATATGTCATAAATCAGGGTATATCTCCGACATTGTTGTTCCGGCTCGATGAATTGCCGCATTGGCTCTTTTCATCATACAGAGATATATATGTTGTCTATGGCTTCTTGTATCAATTGGGGGTCTTCGTATCCAGATCGTCGATCAGTTTCGGGATCAGGATCAAGAAATTGTACTTATTATCGGCTCTACAATTTGCAAACGTTCTCATCACCCTATTCCAGTCCGTTCACGACAAACCGTTCTCCTCAATATGGTTGTTATTGGTGTTGGTGTTCTACGAAGGGTTACTTGGTGGTTTTCTGTACGTCAATACGTTTATGTCTGTCAGCGAGGAAGTTCCAAAAAGTAAGAGAGAATTCAGCATGGGATGCGTGGGTATAAGTGACACTTTTGGTATCTTGCTAGCCGGATGTATTAATTGGTTGTTAGAACCTCACTTGTGTAGTCTACAGGTAAATAGAGGTAGAGATTGGTGTCTAACTGGAGGAGGTGCTTAGATCTTGATAGATTAACGTTTTATTCGTGCACGTGAAATTTGGACAATCAATAAAAAACTGGAGCCACAAGATAATCACCAACTTTTTCATATTATTAGTAATTACGGCTATATATATGGACGCTTATCCCGTATATGTTGGCTAAGTTATTGAAATTCAATAGAAAGATTAATATTCGTACACAAATGACTGTTTCCAAATCCGATCCTGCTACATTGCACAATCCATACTTCAACCAAAAGCTGGGCCAAAAGGATATATGGACATTAATTAACGAAACTGCTGCTGCTGCTCAAAAAGAATCCGGAAAGTCCATTGTTAACTTAGGACAGGGATTCTTTTCCTATAATCCGCCTGATTTTGCTATTGAAGCGGTCAATAGGGCCACTAGCCAACCTCAATTCAATCAATATGCGTCAGCAAGAGGTAATCCAAACTTGTTAAACGAACTAGCTAGCCACTATAGTAAGAGCTTTAATACTAAGGTAACCACTGATCAAATCCAAATAACTACAGGTGCAAATGAAGGAATGTTTTCTGTGTTCTTTGGTTACTTAACTCCTGGTGATGAAGTTATTGTCTTTCAACCATTTTTCGATCAATACATTCCAAACATTGAGATGTGTGGCGGTAAGATCAAATATGTGCAATTGAAATTTCCGGAAAAGTTCCAAGGAGATTCTGTGAGTGGTGATGATTGGGAAGTCGATTGGGAAGGCTTGAAGAATGCAATCACTGGTAAGACTAAGTTGATCGTTATTAATACCCCTCATAATCCTATTGGGAAAGTATTTACCGAAGAAGAGTTGTATAAAATTGGTAAAATAGCTATTGACAACAATTTGATTCTTGTTAGTGACGAAGTATATGAAAACTTATACTATAGCAAATCCTTCACAAGACCTGCTACCTTATCGAGTTTACCGGAATTAGCAGAAAGAACCTTGACTATTGGATCTGCTGGTAAATCATTTGCTGCCACTGGATGGAGAGTCGGATGGGTTCATGGTCCTGCAAGCTTAATTAAATATGTGACTGCTGCCCATACTAGAATTTGTTTCTCGACTCCGGCACCGTTACAACAAGCCGTAGCCGATGGTCTTAAGGAAGCTGCATCAAATAACTATTTTGAAACTACGAGACAACAATATGTCAAGAAGTACGAGTTATTTACAAAAGTTTTTGATGAATTGGGCTTGCCTTATACATCTGCTCAGGGAGGTTATTTCTTGTTGGTGAATTTGCTGAAAGTCAAAATCCCTGAAAACTTCGAGTTCCCACCTGATATTTTAGATAAAGGAACTAATGATTTTAAATTAGCCTACTGGTTGATAAAAGAGATCGGAGTAGTTGGAATCCCGCCTACCGAATTTTTATACCCTGCTGATAGACAAGGTAATGGATTGGAAAATTGCTTGAGATTTGCTGTGTGCAAAGACGATAGTATTTTAGAGGAAGCTGTTAATAAGTTGAGACTTTTAAAAGATTACTTATGAATTATGCACCATTTATTTATATACCTGTTATATAGACGTTTTTCTAATGAATTTTTTAAAGCAAAATCCCATTTCTCCGAAATCATCAAATCCACTTTCAATTTCATGTTCAACCTCTAAGAAATTCTTATTCATTAAGTTCCATAACAAGCCCCTTTCGTTTTCAAATTTTGGACGTAATGGAATTTGGATTAGAACTCTTGAATTAGTATTGTTACAATCTATAAACTTTTCTACCATATCTACAACCCAGTATGGGTGTTTGGAAGAATATATTGGGTCACTTAAAACAATAGTATTAAACTTTTTGCCGTTCCCATATTTTAATGTGAAACTTGACGGATCAAACCAATTTAACTCGTCAACATTAGCATCAATATCATTTAGTTGAACATTATCCTGAAGATTGGGGACTATCTCTAACAAATCGGTTAGGTATGTCTCATAGCCCAATATTGAACTTACAATTCCCACCAATCCAGTACCAGACCCCAATTCCAATACTGGACCAGATAAATAATCTTGGCCTGAATTGTTCTTATTGATTAATCTGTTTGCTAAGATCAACGATGATCCCCAAGTCTTCAAACCGAGGTTATCGTTCGTCAAAGATGGCTCTTTGAGCTTAATGTATTCTGTACCGTTCAAGTACTTTGAAAGGTTAGGCAATGCAATTTTTCTAATGATTTCTGGTTGTGCTGTACGTCCACAATTTTCTGCTAGTCTTAACGATGCTTCTTTACTAATGATTCTTTTAAGCTCAGAATCGGTAACCCAAGGTAATTCACTAGAAATAATTCGGATTAACCATGCGTTATATTGACTTTCATAGTTTTTCTTTAGCGATGCACTCAAAAAAGGTAAATATGACAATTTTAACTTGTTGTTAAATCTAGGACAGAAGTTTAATAGCCACCCCAACGCAGTATTTAATAATTCATCAGCGATTTCTTTATTTTCAAACGTTTTTCTCGTATCGATTTCCTTATCCTCATCATTAACACTCTCTGGCTTAGTAAAATTGTAAACTTCTTCTGGGGATAATAATTTCAAAAATGTAAGGAGAACTTCTCCCGGAGGTTTCATCAGTAATAATGGCAAATCAAGTACATGCACTGGCTGAAAATTGTTGTCCTCAAATTCAACCAATATTTTACTATCTGAATAGTCATTAGGGTTTAGATCGAATGAGTGACTACTTTCAATACTTTCATCTTTACTAGCACGGGGAGTGAATAGCGATAGTGGATCAAAATCCATTTCCGTTTGGGTTGGCTATCTTCAATATTTCAAAAACAGTACTTTTTTTTTTCAACCATCTCAAGTTACGAGATAATGAAAATTGGATCATCAAACACCTGAGTCAACCTATAAAAACTTCAGTTGCAACAATATACGTTGATCGTATTAGAATCAAATCATGATTCTGCAAAGCTGTCCTGTTAATGGAGTAAGTCCTACAATGTCAAATTGCATTTGAACTCTAGAATACTTATCCGTCTCTAAAACATGTCGTATTTCATATAATAGATACCTATCCATATACATATCAAATAAATACTATTAAGTGCTTGCAATACTGCTTTTGTTGTTCCCCTGTAAAATATTAAGCCTAAACTTACAGCCCGTCTAGAAGTCGGTAACTCTACCATTAAACGACCATTCATCTCCATGTTTCAACGGATCCTGTTTAGGGCCTCCTCTTTCACCGGTGACGGGATTCACGTCTCCTTCAAACTCAGGAATAGTCTTGAAATACTCCGGATGGAATCCACCAATATCTGTCTTCGTTGCTGACGTGCTCAAGCTATCACTATCAGCGCTTCCTGTCTTTTCTATTTGCTCATTATATTGATCTATAGCAGCTTGTGAATTGGCGATCTTCTGCAAAGCTTCGAATTCCTCTTGTTGCTCTCTTGGTAACTTTGGTGGAGATGGAGTATACTCTGTACTAAATTTACTGTAACAACGAATTTCCACCCTCAAAGGCCTAAAAATTTGCTGTCTAAGTATTGGCCTTATCTTCTGAATCATTTCCTATTATTCCGACGATTCAAACTATACAAACTGAGATTAAAAAATACGTCAATATATATAGTACCATGAAAAGTGTGAACTCCGTTCAACGGATTCATATTCCTGTTGTATACACACTCCAACGTTCCCAACAGCCTCTTATCAATTTTTTTTCTTTGTTCTTCTCTCTACTAGCCGATGGCAAGAATGGTCTAGGGCTGGCATTCCGATTGTTCCTAGCCGAATATTATTTTTAGTTCTCCAAAATCGATAGTTTGTTAATTCGTTCAGCAAATACGTTATTCGTGGCTCAAGAAGTACGGGTGGACATAATATCGCCTTTGTTAACTTGTGATTATCATTTTTTTCTACTGAAAGACTACAGTGTTTATAGCAGATGGATTTATGTTGTATGACATGGCTTTTTTTTCTTTACGGTAAGTAAGTATATGGACTTGGTATGGGGTATATAGAAGTATTTTGCATCAAGAGTAAATGCACTTTTGTGTAATTTGATGTTTATCAGTAGGATCAGTACAATACGAGTAGGAGAAGATCATTGCATAGGACTTCTTTTGTTGAAATTCAGGTATATTGTAATGCTGGATTTTCCTGACACACCGCCTCTTCCGTCAGTTGTAGCCAAGGATCCAGATATCCTTAAGACTGTGGATAAGAGACTTTCGTATGATAAAGGCTCATCGCAATGGCTATTCGAGACGAATAAAGATAACAAACCGACAGAATACTATTATAACTTTATTCTTGAGAGATGGATACCAAAAACAGAAATTGAAGATAGTGAGCGAAAAAGAAGTCACGAAGATGTCGAAGAGAGCATCAATGAAGAGGAAGAAGAGAATAAGTTGGTTATCAGGAATTTGAAAAAGAAGAAGCTCAAAGAGATGAAAGAGCAAATGAATAAATCCAAGGCAGATGGGAACGGGTCTGCTTCTGAAAACACGGGTATCTACGTTTCGCAACTACCTGACGATATTACAAAAGACGAACTAATGGAAACGTTTAGTAAATACGGTTTAATTTCAGAGGACTATAAGACAGGCGAACCACGGATTAAAATCTACCATAATGACGACAAACGTGATGCTTTAATAATATACCACAGCAAAGAGAGTGTTTCTTTGGCTATCGAAATACTTGATGACTCGTTTATAAGGCCACCGTCTGATAATAAGCAGTCAAAGATAAAAGTTCAGCCGGCTGAGTTCAAAAAAACTGATTCAGATGCTAACGAAAAGAAAAAAACACTCACTCATGAAGAGAAAAAGTTGTTAAATAAGAAAAAAGATTTGATGAAGAAAAAGCTATCAAGTTGGGATGATGATGAAGGAGCTATTCGAGAAGAGGACCTGGATAAAACGAATAACATCAAGAGGAGAATCTGGGATAAAACCGTTGTTATAGAGAACATGTTTCGGATTGAAGAATTGAAAAGTGATCCGTTGTTAGAAATGGACTTGAAGGAAGATATTCAGGACGAATGTAATAAACTTAACATAGGTAACGATGTCACTAAAATTACTATCTATGATATTAGTGGTATAATTACCCTTAAATTCAATAATGGTGACCTGAGCCTAAAATGCATTGAAAGTTTTAGTGGAAGATACTACGATGGCCTTACACTCAAAGCTTACCTCTACCAGGGTGAGAAATTCCACAAATCGAATCCAGAGAATAGTAGTGAAGGTGAGCGACTCCAGAGCTTTGGCAATTGGTTAGAAAAGAAATAACTTATATAGACATAAATATATTAATCATTATGAAGAGTCAAATTCGCTTTATCTTAATAAATTAACTCAAAATTATTTCATGTAAGGAAACTGGGTACTATTATGGTAATTAATTATGTGTACCTGATATATATGTTCTATTGACCTTATAGAACCTGGCTTAACTTACTTTATTACTCTTAACTAACTAACTAACTTTAACTACCTATAATTAGTTCCTAATTTCCTTACTCTCTTTCTTGAGACTTGAGGAATATTCTACTCTATTTATACATCAAGCTTTGATGTATAACTTTTGCAACACGCTATATATATACACAGTATATATATGCTTGTGTTCTCTTTCATTTCAAGAAAAGCGCGCAAATGGTTTAGTGGTAAAATCCAACGTTGCCATCGTTGGGCCCCCGGTTCGATTCCGGGTTTGCGCATTTTTTTTCTATAAGAGAAACTTATTTCATTAGAACTAAACTTACCCTATCTATTTTAACCAATATATCATTATTTTTATCACATGTTAATATTAAATATTATTAGTTATTTAGACTAGCTATTTATATCCTCAATTGTTCAAGACTTTCATCCAATTTATCTTTAGCTCGTAAGATTAGCTCGTTCTCTTCTTGCAACCATTGTTTCAACTTTAATATATTTTGATGTTCCTGAAGGTTTTTCAACTTATCATCAAATCCCTGTATACCTTCTGAACGTTGCTCTCCTTCTTTGACATTTTTAACTATTTTTGAAACTTGGGAAGACATATTTTCTATAACACTATTCAAACACTTAGTATCACTGGTATCGTGAGATATCTGCGCATTGATAGAGTTGATTTCTTTAAACCATAATTTTTCTGCATTCGAAAGAGGCAAAGACTTTGAATATCTCATCTTTTGGATAGCTTCAAAAACCTTCTTTTGCAATTTGTCAATTCTTTCATTAATGTTGTCTTGTTTAGAAATTAATTCATAAGCTTTCTCTTTTTTAGAGTCTAAAGCGTTTTTGTCTACACCTAATTTTTGAATTCTTCGCAAATTGTTGATTTGGCTTTTTAGTTCATCAATTTGAGTGGTAATTCTTAAGTTCAAATGTATTGCAAATGAAGTAAACTTCGATATTTGTTGTATGGTTTCCGTAGAAAGATAATTGAGATTTTTCAACATTTCTGTATTGGTGCCATACACTGGTGCTCCAAGCAAGTCGCGATTCATAGATAAAGATTTACTAAGTGATTCTGTATTTACACGTTTCAAAATATCCAACTCGCTTAAAAGCTCATCAAATGGTTCTTTAGTCAATATTGACTCGTGATTTACCTTTTCTATAACAGTATCAACATCAATAATTTCAGACTTTGGCTTTGATGCAGTGTTTTCAGATATTTGTTTAACTTCTAGGTTATTGTCTTTGTTCTTTCTCAATATTATTAAATAATCACCTGTTTCTGTCATTGTATCTTTAATTAACGTTAAGCTACTGATTTCTTGAGCACCTTCAGCCACTAAAGTATAATTGCTAGCGACGTTTAAATTTTGAAGAGTGTGGCCATTTGAAATATCAAGAACTAATTCTTCGCACCATTTTGCACAATCGAAATATATTATATTATTCCCAATCCTCACCGAAACTTTTGATTGTTCAGAATTTAGAGCACGCAATGAAACATCTCCAGAAGTGCTAATAGGAATTTGATCAACAGCCAATGTACTTAACTCAGTGAATTCATCCTTCCAAAATAGAATTTCTGCTTCATGTCTTTTTGTTTCAACCTCTTTGTTGTTTGTATGAGGTACTGAATCTTCTTCTTCGTCTACTAATTCGACTTCGTCAATATAACCAAAACCTTTTTTCGGTCTGATGTATCTTACTTTCTTAATAGATTCAGTCTTATTTAATTTTATTTGAGGAACCTTCTGGAATGTTATGTCTTCATATCCGAAAGACTCATCATTCGTTTCAAGCTTCATTATTAAGGGAACTAATTGAGAATGATAGCTTAGATATGTTTCATTCGATTTAGAAACCGAAATAGCTGCTAAATTTGAAATGCTATTATTTGAAATTATGCATATCAAATCTTTGATTTCTTTGTCTTTTACTATAGCTACGGGACCTTGGACAACAGGACTAAAATTTTCTGGTAATTCTTGACTTAACACCGATAATTCGAGGGGATTTGCCGACAATAAGTGCCTATATTCCTTCCTCGGGGTAAAAGATGTTTCGAATTGTTTGTACAACGATGATGCGTAAGCATATTGTTGCATGGATGCATAGCTCAATCCATTTTGCTTACTCGATTGAACCAAATCGGTTGATGGAAACTTCTCTTGAATTGTTGTTATCAAAGATGTAGATTCCTCGAGTAAATCCTGGACATTGCTTTTGGTAGTGGCTATATTTCCTTGTTTATGAGTAAACGGAAAAATTGCAAACACATTGGAGGATGCGGAAGCGACATACAATGTTAACGAGCCAGACAAATTGGCTTCAGATCCAAACGAGATTGACAGCACAGTCTGCCCTTTAAATACATCTTGCTTTTTTAAATCAATCGACAATTGTGGCTCGTAAGATGAAAGTGATAAGTCATAGGACTTGATTTGAGATTTATCGTTCAATACTACAAGGCAACAATCATTAGCAACAATTGATTGCCAGACCACTTTTTTGATGTGTCCCTCAATACCATGAATTTTATATGACTTTACTTTTAACAACGACGAGTTACTAGCGGTTAAAGACGTAGGCAAGCTAACAACAACCAATTCAGTATCACCAACAATGGCCATCAATGATCCCAGAGAATTCATCTCTAACGACCTTATTTTGAAATCATCATATTTGTTGTCCAATAATCTAAAATTCGTATGCTCAGGATTGATAGTACAACATCTTACTAGGTTTTCATTAGCAAAAAACAAATCCAAATTGTTTCTGCAGACCAATTTATTCTGTGAGACAAGTTTTGATTCACCATCCACAGATAATGACTCAAGAAAAGTGTGAAAAATCTGCTGTTGGGTGATTACCGATATAAACTTTTCAGTATCATCTGTACCCACCATTATTATCTTCAGTTGGGTCTTAATTGCTTGATGTTTTTATTTTTAAGTACGCTATTCCATTCATCGCTTCATATCAAATATAAAAAACTCCTAACCTGTAATTTTCTCAATCTGCAAAACCTGCAAATTTAGGGTGCAAAATGCTTAATCTAGTTAGCATACCTAGAAACTGAACTCAGAAAAGGTCTCATCCTGAGGTCGAATCCCTATATTATTAAGGTAATTGTTGGTCCTTCTATGGCGAAATGTATCTTCGGAATGAAGAGAATAATTTTCCGGGTAATTGAAACTTTTATTAGTAATATTTGAAACTTTGCATATAGTGGAAGATGATTTTGTAGACGTAGATTGAAATGACGAAGCCATTGAATTGATTCTACTAGACAGAGATTTCTGAGAAGTTTGCCTTTTTTTAAGACAAACCATACTTGAGAGGTTTCCTAATCTGGGAGTGACAGGTAGAAACAACTTTGATGTATCCAAAAAGCTTTTAGGACTGCTTGTAGTGCAACTGGAAACCTTCGAACTATTATTTGTAGTGAAGATTTTGGCGAAATTATCAAATATATTGGGAGATATATCATCGTTATCTTTCGTGATTGATTTCGTTATGATTGAGGCACCGGTGTCGGGTATTTCGTCGTCTGTGGTATTCTCTTGGTTCAAAAGCAGTTGCTTTGACTTCCACTTTTCGTGGTCGTATGTCCTGGCCGCATTCTTGAACATTTGGCTGCGTTCCCATTTTGCATGTAAATGTTTGGGCAAATTTTTTGGAGGAGGCTCGATGTGAAATTCATGGTTGTATCTAGGAGTAAATTCCATGCTATTGTCTGAATATGTGCCCTTTATGGGCGTATATTGGGTGTTACGGTCTAGCAGCGGTATATTGACTTTTAAGTCTAAGTTTCCTGATAGAGACTCCTCAGTGGATACAAACGACCTGTTGTCTAAAACACAAGTTGCAATTGTCTTTGTAAGCTCCGACGGAATCTCCCCAAACATAGTCTCCGAAGATCCGGTCGCAGTTGGGGGTTTTTTAGCTAGTCGATGAAGAATGCGCTCTTTTATGGATCTTGTTGAAAGTCTTGTGGAACCTGACATTTCCAATCCCCTATGTGATGGAAGGGAATCCTCGTCGAGGTCAGTCAGTGACAATGAAATTATACTTGGTTTGATACTATTGTATACAGTGTTGGACCTTGCTTGTTGCATTGCGCTGAAGAGCGAGTCATCGCTATTGCCATCGTCGGCACCGTTTTGATCCACCCTAAGATCAAAACTGGAAGACACTACATCAGCTTTATACAGCACACAGTTTGAGCCCCATCCAGTTAACATGGCCTTCAACCTGTCCCGTTTCCGGCTTACTCGTTTTATTGGTGGTGTTTCTGTCCCGTTCATTCTGTTTCGGAAATATCCATGAATCCTCCAGGATTTCGCAGCTGAATTACTTGTTCGAAGAGACGTGCTATCCTCTCCAAATGAAACATTAGAAGCCACTTTCCTTAATGTAGCAAACGATCTTTTGGTTTTTATAACCATGTTTTATTTAAAATATATAAGCAATTAATATCTTGCAAGTGAAGGATTTAATGTATTTCTGCTTCTTAGTTTGTGGATCCTTAGAATTTTGCAACTATTTGTGAATTTCATTAATTCTAAAAAAAAGTCAAAATTGCATAGAAACAGTAAAATATACTACCAACACTATATGAAACCATAGAACATCATAATACATGCTTTAAGATATACCACTATGGTATAAGAAGTCAATCTGACCGATCGTAAATTACCGGTACTTTTTAAAAGCTCGCTCTTTGTAATTTATAGATACATAAAACCATATAATGAGTTTAGACCTAAGCAACACATGTTATCTTTTTTATCGAATAATGACGGCGTCGTAGGTGAGTTTTCGTCCGTAGCCATATTCAATCAATATGATCTGAATTTTGATAGTTCATATAAAAGTCGTCATAATTCCGGACGGACAAACGTGAGTCTCAAAAAATGAGCGTTCAGCTTCTTCAGTATATAATAATTAACTAATGGGCTAAAGCACATAAGATTTATAGGTGATACATAATGGGAAAACAATATATATCTACCGCAACAGCTTCCGACGCCCATAAACTGGATATACTTGCATTATCAGTGACTGATAGATACACGATCACTGTATCGAGCGATGGATATGCTAATTTTTGGGATAATAAGAAATATGAATTGCAAGAGCCTAATGAAATAGTTGTTAAAGAATTCGTAAATAAAATGGGGATACACCATGTGGCAACATATGAAAGCATTTTGCCGGCATCTCATGTGAAAATCGTGCTTATAGCATTTGCAAGCTTTGATGGATCTGTTAGCTTCAAATATTTCATCAATGACGAATTATCAAGCTTAAAGGATGCAAACATAGGAATGGGAGCCAACAATACAAACTGGAGCCCTTGCTTCTACAAGAATCCCGAATCAAAACAAGATTATTTTATTGTTACCCAGGCAAACGGATCAGCATTAGTGTATTATTTGAATATTGAATCGAAGAAGGATAGCGAGGATATAACGATTCAGCTCGAGAAATTTGGAGACCTTAGTAATACTAATTCCTCGTTGTTTCCGAATTCTGTGGCCGTTTCACCTGGTGCTGATAAGAAGGTTGCAGTGGGATATACCAACGGTGATGTTTTATTATATGATTTAACCACATTAAAGCCCATTTATACTTTCCGTTCTACCGATTTACAAGTATCCGGTAAAACTATGACGGCTAGTTCTATTCCAAGGGTTCTTGCATTTTCACCAGGGGGGACTTTACTAGCTGTTGCTCGTGATAACCAGTCCGCAGGCTCCATTACGTTGTATGATGTGAAATACGGAGAAAATGTTGGCTCGTTGACCACTCCATCACATTCATCAAAAACAACCATTGGGGGCTTCGCTCATGATGGATGGATTATGGGGTTGAGTTTCGACGAAAGCGGCGAAATACTAGCCAGTTGTGCGTTTGATAACTGTGTTAGGATTTGGAATATCGAAACCAGAGAAAGAGAAGCTACTATTAATATATCCACAAGCGACTTGGAACGCAATAATGGCAATGAATTAGATAATAGTATTGCTAGTGGAGTTCAATTTATTAAAAAAGGGATTAGAACAGGTGCTAATGGTGATAGCAACGAGGGTCTATGCGTCATTAGTTTTGATAGAGCAGTGAGATGGTATAGGGAAGCCGGAGGTATTTAGTTGTATATAAATTTAAGTCTATGAATTGTATAGAGCTAATCTAATAACCTAACCAACCTCCATCCACGACTAATGTTTCACCAGTCACATATCTACTGGCTTCAGAACATAAAAATACGGCAGGGCCTTGGAAATCATCCAAATTGCCCCATCTTCCGATAGGAATACGAGAGATAAGCGTGTCACGTCTTTCAGGCACGATTTGGTCCGTAAGGTTAGTTGCAATGTATCCTGGGGCGATTGAATTTACCCTAATACCTTTCAGAGACCAGTCGTTTGAAAGGGCTGCTGTGAATTGTTTAATTCCTCCTTTAGTAATTGCATATGCGGTGGAATCAACACCCCCTTGAAATGAACATAAGGATGCAGTAAACACAATTTTACCCTTCGTCTTCGTTTCTAACATTTTGCAACCAATTGCCTTTGT
Source organism: Debaryomyces prosopidis (assembly GCA_030578795.1). NCBI lineage: Eukaryota > Fungi > Ascomycota > Pichiomycetes > Serinales > Debaryomycetaceae > Debaryomyces > Debaryomyces prosopidis. The sequence goes on along the minus strand of JAKTZG010000003.1, from coordinate 815,704 downwards.
TAGCTTGACAGGAATATTCAAATTGACTCTCAAAACTTCGTCAAACTTGTCTTGAGGAAACTTATCGAATACAAAACGGTTATTAATACCAGCATTATTGATTAAAATATCAATCTTTCCACTTACTGATAAGTTGAATGCTTCACTAGCAATCCTTTCTACCAAGTCCTCTTCACTTCCCAATCCGAAATCCGCCTCAATTGAGCTGATTTTAACTTTTGGATTAACTTCTTGTAAAACTTTAATTGCGTTTTCTAATGGCTTCTCGGATCTGTAGGTTAAGATAATCTGATTAATATTTGCATCCGCTAATCCTTTTGCCATTCCCAAGCCGATTCCGTTCGTCCCACCGGTGATCAACGCAACTTGACCGTCTAATGAAAATATTGATAGCATATTCGTTCTATTTCTTTTCTAAATTCGTAATTAAGTAAATGAAATAATTGAAGCTCTCATCTCATATATGGGATCCAAGATTAGTAATATAACTGTGGATTTATTCCGCGATCGAAATTAAAGAGCAGTAAACTGAAAAATCGGATAATGTAGCCGACCTGAAGTCGTGGGTTTTATTTCCATCAAAATTAATACTTCTATTTCATTCTTTAATTCCATAAATTGTTTATGTAATTTATTAAGGCCTTGCTCATATGTGACAAATGTAGTAAGCTGTAAGCAAAATAATATAATTTTGGCATGTGGTCGGTGAAGATTGCACAAGTACTTAGACAGAATAAAGGTAAGAACTCCGTAATCGTAATAAAGCCAAATATATATATTGACGTACTTTCCCTCATACTAATACTCCGAAGATCGTTATGAAAATTAAATTCTATATGCAGCTAATATTCTTATTTAGGCTTGAACTTACCCTTCTTTGCCAAATTCACCAAATGTAACAACGTCAACCCCCCCCCCCCCCCCCCCC
>JAKTZG010000003.1:586517-814766 GCA_030578795.1 Debaryomyces prosopidis | reverse complement strand
GTGTCTTATCTGCTCTCTTCTGTAATTCATGTAAAATATAACTAAATGTAGTGATAGGATGTGTTGTGTCTTCCTCTGTCTTCATGCCTTGGAACTTAGCCTACGGCGAAATTCTGACAGCCAATTTGCTAGCACCGACGAAGGTAATTAGATGATCTATCAAGTCAAGCAAAAATTTGGCTCTTTTCTCGATGCTCCCACCATATTCATCAGTCCCCTGGTTTTCGGCTGGTTGCAAGAATTGATCAAGCAAATATCCATGTGCAGCATGAAGTTCTATATAGTCAAATCGGGAGGCAATGGCATTTTTGGCAGCTTTTGTGTAGCTATCGTAGATTAGATGATGAATTTCCTGTTCTGTTAAAGCCCTCACTGGGTTACCAGCTGCCTCAGCATTCTTCTTGAAGGTTTCATCTGGGTAAAGAGGAGAAGTTGATACCAAATCTAAGCCATGTTCCTTCAACAATTTAGGATCTGCCACTCTACCCAAAAACCAAAACTGGCATGAAATGAATGAACCATTTTCGTGAACCTTATCCTCCATGCAGCAACTTGTTTGTCGTTCATATTCCTGGAACATTGGCATACAATCCACCTTGTTCAGACACAAAAGTAGCTTCTGTGATTAATAATGATCCTGGAAAGTTAGATTTCTTGTCATAATACTCTAATTCTAAATCCGATGGGGTATGATCTGCCAAAGCTCTATACCTAGTAGTAGGAGCAAAAGTAACCTTATTTGTTAGCGTATTTTGACCGACCTTGACGGCCTTAAACAAATCGGTTTCCTTCAATGGTGATATCTTTGTAGTTGACATGGCAATTATTTCTATATTCTAAATTCTACTTTGCAGTAATTAAAAGCTTGCAAAATTGCTAAGAAATGAATTTGGAGTAACTCTGAAATTTATTCTTCGCGGACTTAATCTTTACTACTTGATCTAAAGACTTTATACTGTTTATACAGTGGTCGAAATACCGTCAAACACTACGAAGATACATGGGATGGAAGTAGAAGAGAGCAGTTCTGATGAAAATAAGAGTAACTTGGATGTTCTATCTGAGAAATTGGACCAGCTCGTTAGTAGAGAAACTGAGAATAAACAACCTTTGCTTGAGGAATTATCATCGCTCATTGCTAAAACAGGAGTTAACGAAATAGAATTGAACAGTCTTCTTGATTTGGTCTTCGACTTAAGAGCTCCAGTATACTTGAAGAGTCCTCAGAAAAGGTTTATTATCAAGAATTTGCTCCTACCGAATGGAAATTATAAATTATCCAAAAGCATCGCATTTAGAATAATCAGTAGCATTGGAGTACCACAAATATATTATAAAAATGGAAAGGAATCTAAGCTGAAGAAATTATCTACAGGTATTCAATTATGTCTTCTCGAATGGTTGATATGTTCCTACCACTTGTTCGGAAGTAAAATATTCAACAATTCAAGCATGATGACAATTTTAGTTAATTACTTGTCGTACGAGTTTCTGAGGCCGTATGTGGCCAACCTAATCTTCCTAAGCGTACTGAACAATAATAGAATGTTCAAGACTTATTTCATGCCCAACACATCGCACAATATTGCTCCGTTTAAACCTTGGCACGTTCAACGTGTAGTTGATCTTTTCTATAAGTTTCCCTTAGATGAGTACTTGAAAAGCTTATTGATTTTATTCAAGTCCTTACAGCCAAGAATTGATCTCACAAAGTTTGCAAAAAATGATAGCTATCTTATAAATAATTTGGGAACATTGAATCCAAAAATATTTGTATACCCAAATTTCAATTATTTAGATAAATTGAAAGATGTTCAGGACACAAATGGCGGATTAGTGACGGAAAACCAAATTCCACTGCAACAATATATTAATGATCATCTAAGGTATTACGATGATTTCAATTCTACTGTGAAAAAGCGTAGAAAAAATGGAAGTGTTGAAAAATTACCTGATGTACCTGACCTTGACGTGATAGAATTTGGACATGGTTCGAAATCCAATAATGTGTCCATAAATGACATCCACTCGCTAGACGGTTTAGTTGGTAATTTTGAAAACATTAAATCCATCAATATCAGTGCATTATTTAACCCCCAGAAATTTGGCAATATTCGGTACAATTCTGATAAATTCAAAAAATTGTATTTCATATTGCATGGTTTGAGTATTGATAACAAGAAATGGGAAAGATCAATACGGCAGTTAGATTACTACGTTAGATTAAGCATTTTGGATAATAATTTATCTATAAGAGATTTGGATATACTATGCGACAAAATAGCAGATTTTTTCTCATTTACAATGGGCTTATTGTTTTTACCACTGATAAAAGACTATTTATGTTTCAAATTTGAGTCTCCAATATCTTGTGATAACGAATACATCCACAAGTTTGAAAATTTAACTCAAAGACTCAAATTTTTGAAATATTTACCTGTTTTAGCTTTTGAAGATTTTAATGAAAATATAATTCAAAATATATTAACGGTATTAGATGAAGAATCACACATAAATTCAAAGAAATCAAGACGTCAGCAGGCATTAGTAACATTTGTGAATGAACTAGCTTCCTTATTTTCTAGCTGGTATTCGATTTGTGCTCGAAATTCAGATCCTGAATTAAAGATCGCTATTTTCAAGAATATTAATGGCTCATTGCCTATCATATATAAATTCATAGTTGAAAAGTTTGGCGAACCGTCAATTGTTTTGCAGCTTCTGTTGTTGAGGATTTTTAAATTTATTCGATCCCTCGATTCCCAAGATATCAAAGATCATATCTATGCATCGACTCTAGTATTGCCACATAATTTATTTTACAGATTGGTTTTGTCGAACAGCCCTCTTATAGTGTCGGAAATTTGTGGATACATGGCGTTTTGCAAGACATTTAAATTTAAAGAAGACGACATCCCTTATAAGAATTTGCACAACTCATATGTCATGGATACACTCAACTTCATGTGGCGTGACAAATCCTTTTACTATGATGATAGGTCAACTGCATTTAGTAGGGCAATGTTCTTGGATCCCGATTTTTTGAAGAATTTACGGAAGTTGAATATTTTCAGCTTTTCAGAATTGCTTAGCTTACATACTGTTGGCAACTTATTTCATAATCCGTCCTGGTCCTTTATAACGACACAGTTGATAAGAGAATTAGAGGATAAGGCAGAAAATATTACTATACGACATGCTGGGCCAATAACAGAAGAGAGTGTAAGCAAATTAATACATGCTTCTGATGTTGAATGGCTTTCTATGAATTACGATGAACTTAAATTGCAAGTTTTACGCTCATTAGATGCGCTAGGATATACTGGTCTAGGTGACTTATTATTTAGTTCTCTTAAGACATTAATGAATAAGAGAAGTTAATAGGATATATATATTTATAATGAAATGAATTCGTTGATCGACTATTTCCGCAAAAATTTAATAAGCGAGTATTGAAGAAATATAGATACATAAACATACCAACGTAGCATTGTGGTTATCAGGATGTTGTATATAAGGCAACTGGCTCATATCAAAGCTCCTATAAGTAAATGTTTTGGAATCCTGAAACTGGCACAGCGATATTCTTCGGTAGATACAAATCAATCAGCAAAAAATCAAATTAATTTAAATGAACTTGATAGTAAGTGGTCTGAACGGTGGAAAAGCATTTCTCCTAATGGATCATTACATCCAAGTAAGCATATAGTAGATAAGCTGGTGGAGTCATTTTATTGTTTATCCATGTTTCCTTATCCGTCTGGTATGCTTCATATGGGCCATCTTAGGGTGTACACTATAAGCGATGTCATTGCTAGATTCAAGAGGCTTAAGGGGTATAATGTCATTCATCCTATGGGATGGGATGCATTTGGTTTGCCAGCTGAGAATGCAGCTGTCGAAAGAGGAATAAATCCTGCTGTGTGGACAGATAGTAATATTCGAAAGATGAAAGAGCAGATGAGCTTGATGTTAGCAGATTTCGATTGGGACAGAGAGGTTTCTACATGTTCCCCTGAATATTACAAATGGACCCAGAAGATCTTTTTGCTTTTATTTGAACACGGTTTGGCGTATAGAAACCAAGCTGAAATAAATTGGGATCCAGTAGATCAAACTGTTTTAGCTAATGAGCAAGTTGACTCAGAAGGAAGATCATGGAGATCAGGTGCATTAGTTGAAAAACGGAATCTTGAGCAATGGTTCATTGGAATTACTAAATATGCAAAAGATTTGAATGAAGACTTAAAGGTTTTAGATAAGTGGCCTGATAAAGTTAAGTCGATGCAAAGTCATTGGATTGGTGAGTCACAAGGGGCTGAGATTAGCTTCTTGACGAATGACAATGAATTCAGCGAGATAAAAATTTTCACCACTAGACCTGATACATTATTCAGTGCTCAATTTATTGCGTTGGCATTAAACCACCCAATAGTCGAAAAATTTGCAGCAAAGGATCATAAGTTAGCTCAATTTATAACAGGTTGTGAAAACTCCGAAGCTGATTCTAAGGAAGGTTATCTAATTGAAGGCGTAAAAGTGGCAATTCCGATAACCGTAAATAATGAAAGAAATTACAAATACGAGTTGCGTGTATATGCTGCTCCTTATGTATTAGGAACATACGGTCATGGAGCTGTTATGGGATGTCCAGGACATGATCAACGTGATTTTGAGTTTTGGAGACTTCATAATCCAACAATAGCTCCAGTAGAAGTTGTTGGAAGTCCAAAACCAAATAAGAATAAAAGCAATTCAATTTATACAATTAAGCAGGGTGTATTATATGACAAGTCCGTTTTACCCAATGGGTTAGAGAATTTAGGAGAATACAACAAGAAAACTACAAGCGAGGCTACTCATACTATAGTTAAAGCATTAGAAGGGTATAACTTAGGGTCAAAATCAACCCAATACAGGATCAGGGATTGGCTCATTAGTAGACAAAGATATTGGGGAGCTCCAATTCCTATTGTTCATTGTGACAGCTGTGGACCCGTTGCTGTTCCAGATAATGAGCTACCTGTAATGTTGCCGAAAGTTGAAGGGCAAAGTTTTGGAAAAGGTAATCCGCTTGCAAAACTTGATGATTTTGTAAATACAAAATGTCCTTCTTGTGGAAGCAATGCTAAAAGAGACACCGACACAATGGATACATTTATGGATTCATCCTGGTACTTCTTCCGCTATACTGATCCTAAGAATACTCAATTGCCATTCGATCATGAGAAAGCTAGTAAGCATATGCCAATAGATATGTACATTGGTGGTGTTGAGCATGCAATTTTGCATTTATTATACTCCAGATTTATTTCTAAATTTTTAGGTAATATTGGTTTATGGGATGGCAAAGACCATAGGTACGAACCAATTAAACAATTAGTCACACAAGGAATGGTTCACGGAAAAACTTACAAGGACCCAGAAAGTGACAGATTTTTGAAGCCTGAAGAATTAGACTTATCAAACCTGAACGAACCTAAAATAATCAGATCTGGTTTGACTCCAAATATTTCTTATGAAAAAATGTCCAAATCTAAATATAATGGAGCTGATCCTTCAGAATGTATACAAAAATATGGTGCTGACGCAACAAGAGCACATATGTTGTTTCAAGCACCAATATCTGACATATTAAATTGGAATGAAGAACAAATTCGTGGAATCGATCGTTGGCTTCGTAGAGTAGTGAGTTTGAATGATTTAATTGTCGAGTCAATAAGAAATGACAATGGAAGAAATAATGTTGCATATACTGAATTCGAACATATTCAACTAAATGACATTACTTACGAAAGTATAAAATTTAATGAATCGGAGTTTGAATTGTATAATGATTCCCAACAGTATGTTGAAAGCGTTTCCAAAGCTATTGAAAGAGATTTTTCATTTAACACAATAATATCTGATTTTATGAAATTCACTAACTCGATATATTCGGCATTAAAGTCAAATAATTATGTGAATTCTGATTTATTGCTTGATTCATATAAGAGGTTACTCATAATTATGGCACCAGTAACCCCATGTGTCTCTGAGGAATGCTGGGAGCAGTTATCGAAGTCATTAAAAACTCCTTGGTCATCTATATTTTTCCAAAAATATCCTAAGGTAAATTATATTGAATCGTCAATTACGTCATACAATGTATTTGTAAACGGAAAAGCACGAGCACTGTTTAAAGGACCAAAATCTTTAGTTACTATGAACGAACATGAAATATTACAGGAAACACTAAAGCATGGTTCGATCAGCCAATACGTTCCTGGTGGAATTATTAAAAAAATGATTGTTAAGCCTGGAATGATAAGCTTACTTACACCAAAAAAATAGATACATTTGAATAGAAATACACTTGTAAATAATATTTTGTAAATAATTTTAATGTAATGAATTAAATTTGAAGATGTAAAAATACAATAATAGCTTTAAATTATGTACAATTGCTATTTAAGTAAATTAATTCTATAGTACACTATGTACATGCTGATGTTTTCATTGTACAAACATTCTCGTATTAATATCCACGTTCCATGACGTATCTCTTAAAGTCTTTACGTCTTATTTTACCTTCATAATTGATTTGAGCCCGCTTGGCAATTCCTCTAATAGTTTGGCATGCACTAGTGTGATCTATTTCAGACGCAGAATGGTATAACTCTCTTAGTTCTTTCCAAGTCCATTTGAATTGGTATTCTGTACTCAATAATATGGCTAACGCATCATCTAACAAATTCATCTTAGTTAAGCATGAGACCATAGCGCTTGCGAATTGAAAATCAAGGGCATCTTTGGTTGGCCGAGAAAGTTGCTTGAAATTCGATGTTTTTCTGAAAGTTCCCCTTTCTGACCAAATCCTTTGCGCAAATTTATAATTCTTAAACCTTCCAGCAGCTTTTAAGGCTATAACATATGACAAGGATGTACGGGGAATCTTGCTATTTCTTAAACCAATATTGTTGTCAAGATCTTTCAATACAGGAGACTTTGTAATAGATATTTCATTAAATTGACTTTGCTCTCTGGAAACTTGTTCACTATCATTTAGAGCAATTTCAGTATTTGAAGTTATGGATTCCGGGAGCTCTTCAATAATTAGTCTTGTATCATTAGATATTCCTGTCTTATCAAGGAAAGTAGAGCTATCAAATCTGTCTGTAAAGTCACTTAGTTTACCCATCTCGGCTGCTATATTTAAAAATGTATTAGTACAATCACTGTTAATAAACAGTGGATTGAACATTAAAGTGTGTGCCCATATTGCACTAGATTCGGCCATAATTTCCTCCTTCGATGTTAAGTCAAGTACTGGTAAAAATGGAATACTACTTTGTGCCGAAGTTGGCTTGGGGAACAAGTTTACGTCTGAAAGTACGTTTTTTCTAAAATTTCTTCCTTTTTCGTGGAAAGTAATCGAGGGTAACTCAATTTGTTGGTCTTGTCTAGCCACTTGACTTTTGGAATATGCTAGTAATAAAAACGAAAATGATCTTGGAGTGGTAGCATTTGACTCGTTTAATTTACTATAAAATGCTCTTGAAAGTGCAACATCACCATCCTTTGCAGATAAATAAAGCATGTATTCAAATGTGTTTAAAGTTGGTTCCCAATTGTTATTATAGATATCGAAAATAAAATCCCATGCTTTAAACCGCAACTCTGGTCTGGATGTACAACCACGAGCCAATGCAACCATTATTCTTTGGTTAATGTCAATTCTTTCAGTAATCATCTCTCTATATAAATCTAGAGCCTTTTCAATGTTGTCATTGTTGACATAAGAAACAATAATATCTTGGTACGCTCTGGTATCTGGCTTAGTCTTTTGAGATAAAAATTTCATTGAGTCAAAAATCTCAACAGCTTGTTTATGATCATTCGCTTTGTAGACACATGTAGATAAAATGCTGGAAAATGTCTTTTCCGATGGCTCCAATTTATTCTTTTTCATCTCACTTAAGCATATGTTAATCATCTCTAGATTATTATTCTTACCGTAGGCTTGAATCATTAGTTCGTATGTCTCCCTCGAAAGCTTACCTTTCTTGTTAACCTTGGTTAGGTAATTACGATATTGTTCAATTTGAGATATGCTATCATCCGTTAAGTATCCCCCATGAGATAAACCTGCAATGAACACATTTATAATCTTAGACGATTTTTTAATGTCACCATCTTCTAAAAGCTGCTCTAATGTAGGTATAAAATGACGAATTTGATCCTTAGGTATAGAATAAATAAACTTTCTGATGTCTTTTTCCGGTAAACCTTGGAATCCTCCACTCTCTTTGAGTTGTTGCAAAACCATTGTCCAATTAATATTGGTCTTGGAAACTAAAAATTTAACTGCCAATCCTAATCTCTTTGTAATGCTTTCAGGCATATCTATTGCCGGCGTAATCAACGAATGATCTGATGCATTAAATGGCTCTGAAAATTTTTCGATGCCATTATGACTAGTATTCTTCCCAGATAATGCACCATCATTTTCTTTACTAGCCTCAAGCATACCATAGACCTTTTCTGCATCTCTGTTCACTTCAGAAGGCATGGGAATTTCCTGAAGCTTTTCGACATCCTCCTTTTTTTTGATTATTCGTGCCACACTTGCCGTTAACGATTTCAATTCTTTCAACCGTCTTTCATATTCTACTTCCTGTTGCTTTGCTTTACGTTCAAATTCTAAATCTATCCATTCACCTAATTTCTCCTTGCTATTTAATCCTTTATCGTCTTTAGAACCTTTCGATTTCTTTAATGTTGGCTTACCTTTCTGTGATCTAACCACAAATATGTTTCGTGAGCTATGTATCGATCCTTGAACTGTTGATATCTTTGGTATAGTTCTACCCAAGCATCTCTTTTGGATAGAGAGCCGTAACATCATTAACGACGCTATGTTGAGTTTCTATAGTATCAAGATCCGTAAGGAAAGTATATGATTGAACTGCAAAAAGCACCTTTACAAAGAAAAAAATTTCATAGTAAATATGCGACATTTTTTGATACGGCCATTACGACATTCATAAGTTTTGTATTTTGTAGTATTCATACTATACTAGTGTTTGATATTGAATCGAGTACTGGAATACGTTATGTCGTCTTCGACTGTGGGAGGATCAGTCTCAGGAAGAGATAGATCTATTTCGAATTCTAATGTTCATTCGGACATAGCATCAGTGTCTGCTACAGATGCAAATGCAACCACTTCCAGTAAACCTTATAATGGTTCAACTCCAGTTGGATCGGCGGGTGGAACATCATTTCCAGCGGCAATTACGCATGATATACCTCCAGATATGAGCTTATTGTTGCAGAAGCTTGAGGAAGATTTTACTGTCAATAAGACAATAGATCAATGGACATATATCAATCGAAGAGAAGAAATTATGCAATCGGTCAATAAGTTACACGAGCAACAACAAAGTAATATCGAGCTTGATCCGAGCATGCTAGAAAAACCATTGTATCCACGTCGGGCAGCAGAAATTATGAATGAGTATAATATTTCATCTGGGTACTTAATGGGCATTCTAGCGAATAGGGCCAGAATATTTAAAAGCGAAATAGCGTTTTCAATACTTGATGCAAAGGGAAAGGAAATGTCATCAATTACATGGGAAAAGCTATACGCGAAGTCAGTTAAGGTTGCACATGAACTCAAAAAAATGGCGCTTAAAAACAGTGATACTGTAGTGCTCTTATACAAAGATGGAGAAGTCTGCGAGTTCGCTGTGGCGATGTTTGGCTGTTTCATGGCTGGAGTGACAGCAATTCCGATTCACCAGGATATCTCTTTGCATGAGGTATTGGATATAATTAATTTAACGTCAACTAAGTTGGTGTTGTATTCTGATATCGTGGCGAAGGAGTTGGATAAATTGAACGTTACAGGCCAAAAAATAATATGGCCGCCGAAGTTGATACGTTGGAAAACGACAGATTTCGGGTCTGCAAAAAAATCCGACTTGGCAACATGGACTAACAAAATAAACCAACAGCAACAAGCATCTCGTGAATCCAAATCAGATTTGGCCTATGTAGAATTTTCGAGATCACCTGTTGGTGAATTAAGAGGAATCGCTCTAAGTCATAGAACGATCGTACATCAAATGAACTGTCTTAACATAACGTTACTGAGTTTGCCTGGATCTGGTGGAGATCTTCAAAGAAGTTACAAAGAGTGCAAGGGAAATAAAAATGTTGTTTTGGCCACATTGGATATAAGGTTTTCAATTGGATTAATTTTGGGAATATTGTTCACTGTATACTCGGGGAATATGCTTGTTTGGGTACCTCAAAAAGTAATGGAGGTTCAAGGTTTATATGCCAATATTTTATCGAGATGCCGAGCATCATTGTTACTAGCAGATTACCTAGGATTAAAAAGAGTTACATATGATTACCAGCAATCTCCTAATTCTACAAGATATTATTCGAAAACTCAGAAAGTTGATTTTTCATCAGTGAAATGGGTGTTAGTCAATGCGTTAACAATAGATGGTGAATTTATTGAAATATTGGCTCAAAGGTATCTAAGACCATTGGGATGTCAAGCACCAGAAAATGCTATTATTCCTATGTTAACTTTGAGTGAATATGGTGGCATGGTTATTTCATTGAGAGATTGGTTAGGCGGAAAGGAAAAATTAGGTGTTGAGAATGATGGCGACGAAGCTTCATCTAGCGATCTATCGGCTGTTTCAATAGACAAGGAGGCATTGTCGAGAAACATTGTCAAGGTTGTTGATACTGCACCCTCAACATCAGACGAAAATTCGGCAGATACATTAAGGGTCGATGCGTTTGGGTTCCCATTGCCTGATGCAACCTTGGCAGTTGTCAACCCTGAACTGTGTCTATTGGTGACAAAGGGTGAACTTGGAGAAATTTGGATAGATAGTCCTTGTCTTTCTGGCGGGTTTTATGGATTGAGAAAGGAATCAAAGCTGATTTTCCATGCGAAATGCCGCGATGCTAGTGGAACACTTGAAATGGACTTTTTAAGAACTGGATTGCTTGGATTTACCTACAAGGGCAAAATTTACGTGTTAGGACTCTACGAAGATAGAATCCGTCATAGAGTAAGTTGGATTGATCAAAAATCACATTATAAACTAAAGAAAAACCTAATTATAGGAAATGGCTTTAGATACCACTATTCATCTCATTTACTAGCCACATTAGCTAGTGAGGTTCGGAATGTATATGATTGTACAATATTTGATGTGTTTATAGGTAATGAGTATTTGCCCGTTGCAATCATCGAAGCAGAAGTGATCAGGAAACTTAATGTCGACCCCAACAATCATGACAATTCTGTGACAGGAGGGGGGAAGAATCAAACTGGTTCTGGTGATAGTGGCCAAGCAAATTCAGCAGTACCATTGAATGAACCAGTATTGAATTCCATTGCCCAGAAATGCTTTGATACTTTGTATAAGCATCATTTTTTAAGATTATATTGTGTGTTGGTGGTTGACTGTGATACATTACCTAAAATTATGAGAAGTGGTGGAAGAGAGATTGCAAATATGCTCTGTAAAAAGAGATTTTTAGAAGGTTCCTTAAAAGCAGAATACGTCAAATTTTTTGTTAGCAAATCAATAAGTATGATTCCACACGGTGAAGACGTAATTGGGGGTATTTGGTCTCCCTATGTTTCACGATTAAGGAATTCCGCATTATCGAGATTTCCAAATCAATTTTCAGCAATCGACTACCGGGAGAAGTCTTTGGATGACAAAACTGGTGCACCCTTAACAGATTTCAAATCAATTATAGATATTTTGAAATTCAGAGTGGCTAGTGCAGGCGATGCCGTTGCATTTCAAAGTATTGATAATAGCGGTAAATCTACTTCAAAGCCATTGACGTGGAAGAAATTTGAGCAGAGGGTTTACGCAGTGTGTAGTTATTTGATTGATAAGCTTTCCATTAAACCTGGAAAATATATCATCTTGATGTATTCATTATCAGAAGAATTTGTCATCGCAGTTTATGCTTGCTTGATATGTGGTGTAATACCAATACCTATGTTACCTTTTGATTCTAATAGAATCGGAGAAGACTTTCCGGCGTTTGTGGGTGTTATAAGAGATTTTGATATTCATGAAATATTTGTTAATGAGGAAGTTGAAAAGTTTTTGAAGAATGGTCCTGTTGCTGATGCTTTAAAGAAAATGAATAATAAGAAGTCACGAATCCATAAAATTAAGAACACTGCTAAATTGACAAAAGTTTCAAACATTGCATCATTAATTTCTAAGATAAAGAAATATCAAGGAGAAGCTAACTTTCGCGATGATAAGACGATAGCAATGGTTTGGTTAAACTTTACCTCTGATCATTACAGAGTGGGAGCTACTTTGAACCATAAAAACATAATTGGAATTTGCAAAGTGTTCAAAGAAACCTGTAACTTATCATCAAGTTCATCCATAGTAGGTTGCGTTCGTCATTCATGTGGAATTGGGTTTGTACAAGCGGTGTTTTTGGGGGTATTTTTGGGGACAACGACATATCTAAGTTCACCAGTTACTTTTGCCGAAAATCCTTTGGCGTTTTTCCTTTCATTAGCACGTCATAAGGTCAAAGATGTCTTTGTGACGGAACAAATGTTGAAATATGCAGCATTGAAGTTCACGCCAAAAGGATTTAATTTGGCTAATTTGAAAAATATGATGATAAGTACTGAAGGAAGAGTCGAAATCGATTTATTAAGAAAAATCTCCAAAGTTTTTCAACCTACAAAATTAAGTGCAGCTGCTATGTCATCGGTGTATACTCATTGTTTTAATCCAATTATATCTACAAGGTCATATATGACAGTTGCACCTGTTGATTTATATCTTGATCCTATTGCTTTAAGACAAGGATATATTTCTGCAGTAAATCAAGTTGATGTGCCAAATGCCTTACATATTCAAGATTCGGGTGTGGTGCCTGTTTGTACGGAAATTGCCATTGTGAACCCTGAGAATAATATGATCTGTAAAGAGGGTGAGTTCGGTGAAATTTGGGTTTGGTCAGAGGCAAATCTTACATCATTTACTAATGGCCCGAACGGACCAGTTGATAACTTTACTAAGCAACAATTTTTAGGAAAGATTCAAAATGGTAACCCTGAGATGACTTATCTAAGAACAGGTGATCTTGGGTTTTTACATCACATATCAATAACAAAGAATAGGAATAATGATCGCACGGCTCAACCAGAGAATACTTCATTTCAACCCCTCTTTGTTCTTGGAAAAATAGCGGATACTTTTGAGGTAATGGGATTGCACCATTTTCCAATTGACATTGAAAACACTATTGAATCCTGCCACGCGGATATTTTCAAGAATGGTTCATGTATTTTCAAATGTGCTGAGTACACTATTGTTGTATGTGAATCGAGAAGGATGAGAAATTTTGCATCTTTGGTTCCATTGATAGTAAACACAGTCCTCAGTAAGCATCACGTTATAGTTGATATCGTGGCGTTCATGAAGAAGGGAGAGTTTCCAATATCAAGATTGGGCACCAAGCAAAGAGCTAGAATAATAGATGCATGGGTTCAAGGTATTCTTCCTGTCACAGCACTGTACGGAGTAAATTATGGTGAAAGCAACATGACTAAGCTTGTAAAAGAAATTGACGCAGTTGCCAGGGACCATCCAATAACAGGATTAAAGAACCCAGCCCTATCATTCTATGATCTTGATTTGGTTGATGAATACGAAGATATTTTTGATGGAAACCAACATGGTTTGACCCTTAATGATGGTGCTTTTGATGGTGTTGACAAGAGAAAAGCAGTATTTTCGATGTCAAATGATAGCTCAGTCTCTGATGAATCATTTCCTGTTCATAAGCAGCAGTTACGTTTATAATGTCTCGTAGTTTATGTCTTTTAACGAATTCTATTTATTTGTATGTGGTCGTGTAGATATGCTCAATCAGAAATAAATTTTGACTAGAAAAAGATAAAAGGTGTATTCATAATTTATAGACATTGAACAACAAAGAAAAGGCAATCATGTCCTACGACAGAAAAAGGCCTATAAGCCCTCATACAATAGAAGAAGAGAATGGAGGAGGATTTTTAATATCGAAATTGTTTAATTTTTTAAAACCTAGATCATCACAACAATACAAGCAGCAAAAGCAAAGAGAGAATCAAATTCCATCAAGAAACGAACAAGATATAACACGTATTGAACCAGATCCATTGGTTAATAATTTTTCATCCAGTAGAAAGAGAACATTATCGATTCAATCGCTCCATAATAATGGTGTTGTTCCGCGTTCATCTACTTTGAATGCTAATTATGGTTCTTATACGAACTGTTATGATAGTTTAAAGAAGGAGAATGAAGTATTGGATAATGATCTAGAAAGGAGATTAAGCACGGAATATGGAGATGATTTGGTTAAGGAAAGTATGTTTCCATCTTCCAAATCAGAATTTCAAGCAAGAGATGAATCGCCAATGTCTGATTTAATGAAGTCCAGACCGTCAATATTATCCGAACTTAATAAGAAAGAAAACGAAGGAAATATGCCAATTATAATAGAACATGAATTTGCACCATTATACAAAGATAGTGACGGGAATCTTGTTAGACCACCCTTTATTAATTTAGATCCAAGGGAAAGATATCATGTTTTACAATTGAAGAAGTCTATTCAAGCATCTGAGTCTTTACAAAATAGAATCAAGTATATGGTTAATCCTAATGAAACTCAATCGAAACCGATTCAAGAGAAGAACAAAGTTGAGACTTCAACGCAAACCCATGACTCCGATTATTTAGAAAATTCACTTAATTTTTCTAGCTTAAAAAGAAGATTGCTGACAAAGAAAGAACGGTCAAAGAATAAAAGAGCAAAGAATGCTAAAGGCTATTTTAGTGGAGAATTTTTGTATGATGCTATTGATGGTGCTGAAAAGTCTAAGAATGAATTGCGCGGATATCTTGGAGATGTGACCAAGCCTAAATTTAATAATAATGCTAACTTGAATAAGAGTGAAAAATATGCAAGTGTACAACCTCGCAAAGATGAGAGCCAGATATTCAATCGCTTTAGTAATCAGAATGTTAAATCAACGGACAATAGGATTGGACTTGATAAATCCTTGTCAAGAAATGAAAAAGTAAATGTCTCATTAGATTCCGACTATGTTGCGAAATCCGAGAAAGTGTCGAATATAATTAAATTAAAGGCGGACAGTTCAAATAGACCAAAGGAAAAGGAATCAGTTCAACCAAGTTCAGGGTTTAAATTTTCGATTAACTCAAATGATATCAACTCAATTATTAATAAGAAGCAAGAAGATGATAAATTGGTCAACAAATCGAATGTAATATTAAACCGAGAGGGCGATAATATAAAGTCCCCTTTTTCTTTTGGTAGTTCTGACAAGAAGGAGACAGACAAGTCTTTATTCTCCATTGATTCATCTGGATCGAAGACCGATCCTGGAAATAAACCGTCAATCTCATTTGGTACTAATAATGTGTCTAATGGAACGACTGATTCAACATTAAAATATGATGACGTTCCCGAAGGAGAAAAACCTCTTGAAAAGAAAAAATCGGCTAATAAAACGTTTTCTTTCGGTACAACCTCCTCCAAAACCGAGGGAAACAAGCGAAGGTTTAATTTTGGTGAACCATCAGAAAATACTGACAATGATAAGCCAACCGTTTCTTTTGGAAGTTTAAAGAAAACAGAGAATACTTCAAGTAGTACGAAACCATCTTTTTCATTGGGGACTGATGCAAATGATAAATCTTCAACCGAAACCAAGGATATACCAAAACCTGCATTTACTTTTGAAATCTCAACTGAAAAGAAGGAGGAAAAAACTAAGCCAGAATTCGTATTTGGGGCATCTACAGAAAAGAAAGAAAGCATTACCAAGCCGTCGTTTACTTTCGGAGCTTCACCCGAGAAGAAAGAAGATGGGGCAAAACCAGCATTTACATTTGGAGCGCCTTCAGGAAATAAAGATGATTCATCTAAACCTGACTTAGCGTTCGGAGGGTCCACAGAAAAGAAAGAACAAATTCCTAAACCTGCGTTCACTTTCGGAGCTGGAGCAGAGAAGAAGGAAGACACACCTAAATCTGCTTTTACATTCGGAGCTGGTACAGAAAAGAAGGAAGAAGTACCCAAGCCATCATTCTCCTTCGGAGCGTCCGCAGAAAAGAAGGAAGAAGTACCCAAGCCATCATTCTCCTTCGGAGCGTCCGCAGAAAAGAAGGAGGAAACACCAAAACCTGCGTCTACTTTCGGAGCAGGTACAGAAACGAAGGAGGAGACACCCAAACCTGCGTTCACTTTCGGGGCAGGTACAGAAACGAAGGAGGAAACACCCAAACCTGCGTTCACTTTCGGGGCAGGTACAGAAACGAAGGAAGAAACACCCAAACCTGCGTTCACTTTCGGAGCTGGTACAGAGAAAAACGACAACCTGGTCAAACTGGTATTCACTTTTGGAGCTCCTAAAGCTAATGAGACTCCAAAGCAAGCTTTCAACTTCGCTTCCACCGAACAGAAGGAAACAACTCCTTCCTTCTCGTTCGGTGACAAGCCTGCTGGTGCCATAGGCGTTCCATCTTCCTTTGGCGCGGCAAATGGAGCTACACATAAACCATTCGAAAAACCTACAAATGCGTTCGGAAGCGGCAGTACAACCCCAAACTTCAGCTTTGGAAGTAAAGAAACTACGCCCAAACCAAACTTTTCATTTGCAAATGGTGCTAGTACAATGCCTTCAAATGCTCCACCACCCAACAACAATCTATTCAATTTCACAGGAACCGTGAACAAGGAGGGTACGCCGGATCCTGCGTCAATATTCGGAAGTGCTACGAATGCCTTGAATGCAAATAATATACACAATATACAGAATGGCATGAGCGGCTTGAACAAGGCAGCTGAAACTTCTCCATTTGGCTTTAATACCCATCAGGGCAAGCCTGATTTTAAATTTGCGAATGGCATTCAACAACCCCAATTTAACTCTGGATTTCCATCTGACATCAATAATCAGAGTTTCAATTCAACATCCGTGATGACCCCCCCTACATTATCGACAACCCCTCCTATTATTAAGAGCAATCGGAAAATTGCCCAAATGAGACTGAGAAGAAGATGATTATAATAGTTCATGTGACCTCTATTTATCAAAATACAGTTCATATGCGTTTCTATTATTTACGTGAATTACCCCGATCATGTTCATAGATTTTATAAATGTAATATAAGTCAATCGTATTTCTATATTTGTATATATATGAACCACAGTGTGTTTGAAAAGTTGTATCAAGTAGAATAACTAGAATATATTATTGAAAAATAGTTAAGAAATTAATTTAAGTGAAAGTCCGGTGTTTGCGAAATTGATTTAGATTGCCTTGAAAAGTAGTAGTTTAAATTTGAAGTTGAAATATTAATTGATATATGTGAAATGGCCGATTACAGCAACGTGAAATACAGACCAGGTAGAATACAAACCATTAACGGTGAACAAGAGCTTGTTTTGAAGCAAGTGTGGGCACACTATTTGAAATATTGGGGCTATGATGTGAATATTTCAAGTGAGGATATTAAGTATAAGGAGAACTTTGTTCCATCGACAACTACAGTTGAGTACGGGGAGAGTACGGGAGAAGTGGGGGTTTCGAACGGATTAGTGAAAACGAATACAAAAGGCTCAATTAACTCCAATGCGTCTCTCAAAAGCAGTTCGAAGAAGAAGGGCTTATTTCATAAAGGAGGTGCTGAAGCTCCTAGAGTGCCAGCAGATTCCAAGAGAAGGCGTGAAATAGAGGCAAAAAGTGCCTCAGAAATATATTCTCCAGTAGTAGATGCTTCGGAGCAATACAAGTATACATACTATGACTATTACAAAGAAGGATACGATTCGGACGAGGACTCGGAAGATGAGGCGTCCGATACGAATTCTATGGACACATTCATCACTGCATCAACATCAATCACTGATCCAGGGTCGTACGAATTGGTGCAACAAGTCGAAAAACAAGACGACAATGTTCAACCATTGAGCCAACCTCCAAGATCATTCCTGGTTAGGCCAGATGTTAAAGTTCTTCCGTGTCTCGTAAAATACAAGCCAGAAGAATTGCATGAAGCTCTATTTAAAGCTTTGAGGAATGACCTCTTTGATAACTATATCTTAAGGTTCATAAGGGCTAGAAAGTTTAAATACGAAGATGCAATCGCCATGTTGTCCAAGTCATTAGACTGGAGACACAATACCTTGAAAGTTGATGACTTCTTCCTCGAAGGTGATGCCCCATCATATTTGAATGGAACTAACAAGGGATTTATCAAGAATTTTACCGTGGGAAAGTGTTACACGAGAGGTGTAGACAAACAGAAAAATCCTATAGTTTTATTCAAGGCTAGATTGAACTACTCATCGGACTCTCCTTTAGAAGGAACCAAGAGGTATGCAATATCTATTATCGAATGGAGTAGATTAAATTTGAAAGATATTAGTGATTCAAGAGATCAGTGTTCCGTTATTTTCGATTTGACAGGTTTCTCTTTGAAAAATAATGATTTGCCAGCAATTAAATTTTTAGCCGAAATTTTTGAAGCCCACTTCCCAGAAATCTTGGGTTCTATTTTAATTCATAATGCTCCTTGGATTTTCTCAACCATTTGGAACCTCATTAAGAATTGGCTTGATCCCGTCGTTGCATCGAAGATTCATTTCACTAAAAGCATCAAAGATTTGAACCAATTCATTGACAATGATAATCTTCCTAAGTCCATGGGTGGTAACGATCCATATGCGGGCGAATATCCCACGCCAGAGCCGGAAGATGGTCATCCACCAAGACCTAAAGACGCTTTTTATCGCCAAATAAGGAAACAAAGGGATGAAAATCTCGTAAAATTCTTAGAAATCACCAGAAAATGGATAGAATCCACTAACCCAGACGTTAGTGCTAGATATTTGCAAGACAAAATTGACCTTGGTGTCAAGATTGCTCAGTCATATGTTGATTTGGATCCATATGTGAGAATTCCAGGAATTTACGATAGAAATGGATCCCTCGACTTAAGCATTTGAAACTACTAATTTGACCATCCTTGTAAATCATTTATTATATTACTATTATTATTTTTGTATTGTTGTGTTTAGGTATTAAATGTATGAAATACTTTTAAGATACATACTGTAGAAAGAAATATTGTACTAACATAGTTCCTTTAGCGAATATTCGTCTAGAATAATGATTATAGGTAGCGTAATAAATAGGGTAATTTAAATACTCAAAAATGTAGGGAGAAGCAACCAAGGCAATAGCCTAGGGTAAAATATAAACAATTTAGCGGTTTTCATAAAGCTGGTAAACGGGTCTTCGATAAAAATTACGAGTGAGACCAAAAATGAGGACAAAATATTGAAATATCAGATAAGTAATGAGAATATAAAATATTTATATACCTATAACAGTAGAGATATTCGAATATAATTATGTCACGTCGGTCAGGTAGATCTAAAACTTACTCTGATCAATCAGAATTGAACTCAGAATTTCCAGAGGATGATGAAATTAACAATTATGAGGCAGAAGCGGAGGACGAAGTTGATGAAGAGCAAGAAGTGACACGATGTATTTGTGGACAAGACGAGGTAAATGCTCGAGATATAAACACACAGCTACATGCATTGCTATGGAAAGAGTATCAAATCAAGATTGATAACGGTTTGTTTATCCAATGTGATAAATGCTCTGTATGGCAGCATGGATATTGTGTTGGTCTATTCATAAATGAAGACGTACCTGAGAAGTATTGGTGTGAATTATGCAAGCCGGACCTCCACATATTCATATATGATAATAACGAAATAGTGAGATCGTTGTACAAACCTGTTAATGATAAACGTAAGAAATTATTAGCTGAAAATAGTATTAGTCAAGAAAACAACAATAAGCGAAATAAAGCCAAGCGTCCGGGGCAATCTAATTCGTCTCCTGTGTCAACATCCGAGAATAACAAACTCCCAAGAAAAGAACGCAGGCATTATGATGAAAGTTATGACGAACAATTACAACAAGCATTGAGAGAAAGTGCTAAGGAGAGTGGTATACCATACGGGGCTAAGACTAAAAATAAACGCAAGCGAAATGAAGATTCAAGCGATACAAACAAAAGACTAAAACACGAGACTGAGCAAGATCAATCAAATGCAGAGGAGACCGAAGCTAATGATGCATCCAAAGAGATGTCCAAAGTGAAAAAGCTGAAGATAAAATCTAAAAGTTCAAAATCTAAGACCCCTAAGAACGCTTCTACGGCTGATTCTACACTGACAACTTTGACGAAAGAAGAGCTAATAAACCAAGCATCAAAACCTAGGTACGTTAATGAAAAATCCTCCATTTATGAATTAAGGAAACGAACAGGAGCTATTCTAGAATGGCTAGGTAGGTCGCAACTTGAATTGGAGGAAGAAAAACTTAATAAAATTGAGTTGTTTAGCTACAAGGACAAGATTGATTTAAATCAACAGCAAATTGAACAAGACAATAATAAAGTTATCCAAGGCTTTAACGAAAATTTACAATTAATGGAGAAATTAACCGAAAAGATACTAAATTGGGAACAACAATTTGGTAAATATGCTCCATAGATATATAGCTAAATATT
Source organism: Debaryomyces prosopidis (assembly GCA_030578795.1). NCBI lineage: Eukaryota > Fungi > Ascomycota > Pichiomycetes > Serinales > Debaryomycetaceae > Debaryomyces > Debaryomyces prosopidis. The sequence continues at coordinate 794,081 of JAKTZG010000003.1, read as the reverse complement.
GTTTATAAAATATCTCTTAATTGTTTAGTTCTCGAATCGTGATTAACCGTATTAGCTTGATTCGTATGGGTTTCATTAATATTATCATACATTTTATTTAACCATTTTTCACTATTCAAGATAGTATCGCTCCCAATAATTAAGTTGATCTTATTATTGGCCAGACTTAAGTCATGGATTAATCTTGACTCTTCATAAGTAACACCTCCTTTTATATAGATTATAATATCTTGTACAGAATCAACTGCATTCCCGTATTGCTTACTAACTATGTCAGGAATTAATGTAGATAAATGGAACTGATTTGAATGATTTTGATTCTGGTTTAATAATTCATTTAATAATTCATTTAGCTTTGGAATGTATTGCATGTAGATATTGTTCGTAGTATTATTATTATTGGCTGAATGGTTAAATAACAGGTTAATGTTTATCTTCTTATTATTAAATATTTTACCAATATTATTACTATTATTATTGTTGGTTGAAATCGGGGACTTATTGAATTCCTTGCTGAAATATTTGATCAATGATATTTGTGACACAGTTGGTATAGGGTTCGTGATTGCAGGATCATGAAGCTTATTCAAGAACACTGCTAAATCATTTTCATTTTGGTTGAATTTGACGGAGTACAACAATACTAATTTAATTTTGTTTTCAGTAGAAATTGTTAAGTTGTGTAAGACTTCTAATAATCTAGTCCTCATAGTGTGTTGATTCTCTAAATTACAAATAATAGTTTGTTGTAATTCACTAACTTCCCAAAGACTTTGACGCGAAATCTGACTGTCTAACTCACTAATCAAGTTTAAATGTTTCAATATGTTGTTCAGGAGTTTCTTAAATTCCGGGAATTTGGTTAAGACTTTCTTCAATTCTGAAAGATTCTGTGTTTTCAAATTTTCTATGGACGATTGCTTAGTTTGTTTTTTATATTCTTCAACATATTCTTGGAATTTATCAGTTAGATCACCGTAGTTTAAATACATAGATTGCTTAAAAAAAGGATCTTGAGATTCAGACAAAACTATAGGATCCTTGGACTCTGCCAATTCCACCATATTCTTATTTATACCAATTAGTTCATGAACCATTGACTGATATGTCCAAGGAAAAATCAAAGGAGTTATTGGATCATTTTTACGGTCGAGCAATAATAATATTGGAGGCACATCTGAGTTTTTATTCAAATCTTCAAATAAATTATTGTTAGAGTTAGAATTAATGTTGTACAATATTTCTGAACTTAATTTCTTCAATTCTATGGAGTTCGATTCGTATTTGATAATAGGACACTTTTTCAAGGATAATAGTAAACTTGCTAAACTATTAGACTCTTCAATTATAATATTCAGACTATTGGGTATGTTGATTGTAAACAAATTATTGTTCACAATTAAATAGTCTTGAAATATTTCAAGCACTTGACTGATTGCTTCAAATTCATCAGCTTCTGCAAGGCCTTCCAACTGATTCTTGTTCAATGTGTTGTTAGTGAACAACTCATACTTGTTAAAATGGGGATTCTTGAGTTCTGCAATCAAATTTCTTATAGAATCTTGAGTAGGCTTAATATAAATAATACAATTGAGATGCTTCATAACATTCAAATTACCATGATTTTCTATCATTTCTACAAGCACAATATCATTTTGAAGTAATTGTGATTGTGTATAGGACATAGATATGATTGGGGTTGTATGTTTATCCACCAAAAGCACCCTTGCTTTGATTTCTGGTGATTGGAGCGAAGGTTTAGTTTCAAACAACTTGCTGAAGTACGTTTCACTTACTTTTGATAGATTCAAAGTCATCTTGGTTCTTAAGATAGATATATCATGGGGTAAGTCTTAATAAACAATCGCTTTTTTGATATATTATACTATACTGTATATAACGCTTGAAGTTCTATAGATCTACTAAATATATGAATATATATAACTTATAAATGGGCATGATCTTCAGAGTGTTTAGAGTAATAGAAGTTTGAAAGTGGCTCAACAGGTCTAGGAATATCACCAGTTGGGTATGTTGACTTGAACTGATCAACATTTTCAACTAATTTCCCTGATGGATACTGGGGTGGTACAGGGGTCGTAAGTTCCCTCGTAATCGTTTCAGATAATTTAGCTTTCAAGTTGTCTTTGTCAATGACTTTGTTATTCTTGTTATTTTCAATGGAACTTGTTAATACATCCACAAGTTTAGTTATATTTTCACCGTTTGTTTCAATTAAAGAATCCAAAACGTCCGAGGTGACACTAAAATCATTACGGTACATGAAATTATTAATAGAGCTGTGTAATAACTTCAGTTTGCTTAGCGGAGGTACGCTAGGAGATTTCAAATGAACAATAACTCTAGAAGAAAAATTAGAATCTGAAGAAATGTAATCATTATAGAAATTAATGAATTCATCCTTGGTGATCGATTCAAGTTCTTCAACATGCTTTTCTCTTTCTTGGAAATCATAATAACCGCTAATAATACAATTCCAAAACTTACTGACTTCTTCACTTAGGTTCTTTAATTTCGTCAATTTTTTATCTTTTAATGCTTGCTTAAACTTAGCGAAGTTTTTATCAGTAAGATCATTTGTTACAAACTTGTTGAATTGGTTCAAGAATTCCTCAATTCTGTATTCAAGATATTCAGAGGATCTTTCTGATTGCACTAAAATTCTAAAACCTAAAGTGGTTCTAGTCAACCTGGTTCCCGAAAATACGACATATCCCAATTGTTCTTTTGTTCTCAACTGGGAGAAACAAGGCTCATGAATAATGGTTCCCAATAAATCAGTCAAAACTCTCAAGCGCACATTACTAAATGAATCGCTTATTTGAATAAAATATTCGATACACGAATTAATGTTATTTTTATCTTGTAATGCTACTTCGAATCTAATTCTTTTGTTAGGTGGAACAATATGTGTTTTAAGTTTTACGACTTCATTAATCTCTTCCTGATTATCGCGAATAGGTTTGAATTTGGTAAAGTAGCTTTGGATGACACTTGAGATATCGAATGCTTTGGTGTTGTTAAAATTACCATGAATTAATACTTCTCCAAATACACCCTCTTCCCAAACTTTTTCGGTCGAGAATTCAATTAATTCATCGAAGTTTATTTCTTTGTTTAAGGTAGTGATTTTTGAGTCATATGTATAAGTTTTATCATTGAGTAAAGTTAAGAAGTGAGTGCCAATCTGTGAGTAAGGAACATCAAATCCAAAATTTTTGAATTCCTGGTTTAGTTTAAATTTGAAAACTTCAAATCTGTCTTTTTTAGGCTTAAAGCTAGTAAGTTTTTTTAGAATTTGTTCTAACAAGACAGGCAATTTATCATTGTAACCGCTCACTCTTATTAACAAACCATCACGCCAATGATTGATTGTAAAGGATATACCTACCAAAGATGCATAATAAACGATCTCATTCAACTCATCATCAATTAATTTGCTGAGAAGAATAGTGTAAATAGATGATTTACAGGAAGTATTTGCGTTTGCTAAATGTAAAACAATTTCGATAGCCCCTTTTGGAATTTGAAATTGATCATCTTGTTTATACCAAACTTGGAATTTGTTATTATCTTCAATTAAATAAGGATGTGGTAATGGAGTTTCCAGTTTAGCCTTTGAAACAGTAAAATCTTCGGGGATGAACTCGTTCGGAATAGGGTAGTGAAAATTTTCATTCATTTTAGCACTTTGAATTTCATCCTTTAAGCTAGTAGATAAAGGTTCGTACGAATACTGAGTTCCATACCATTGATCAGATTTATCTAAGTCTGGTAGTGACTGGGATGTCAATAAGATACGGAAGTTGTTTGGGTTCAAATATGAACCATATTCTTTAATTTCTTGGTTTTTAAACTCTCTTATTATGGACGAGCTCAATAAATATTGGGGAGGAATATATGCACTTTCGGTAAATCTATAGAGAGAATTACTCATTTTAGAAACTGTTTGGGCGGCTCTTTGTTTCTGTTTGAATTTGAAATTAATAGTAGACATATTGCTCAATTCTTCCCATAACCATAGTTTAGGTTCTTCATTTAATATTAGCTTTAAGTATTCGAATACATTGACGACAATTGCCTCCCAATTTTTTAAACCATTTGGAGTCAAATCAAATTCAAGTACAAAAATCGAGTTTCCTTGACAGACTTTCATATTGCCTGCGGATAGCTCATTAACCCAACCTTTCTGCTTTAAATAATATAATATGGATCCAGAGCTTTCATGTCCTAATAAATGAGAATAATAATTAGCTGGCTTACTATCCCAATTTGCCTCTTCGTCACTAGGGATCATAAAACTTAACTCCAATTTATCAGAATCCATAATTGGCTTTGCCTTTATAATTTTTCCTAGTTGCTCTGGATTATAAATCAACTCACCGTTGTAGTTTGGCCTAGGCAAATTACTGTTAGGAACTTCCGAAAATTTTTCGATAGCCCATGACGTTAATGTGTCCAAATCTTCCTTTCCCAAGATAACCAAGCTCATTAAGTTCGAGGAATAGTGGTTTTTGTAAAAGTCAAGCAATATTTCTCTCACATTTAATCCCTTGCTAGTTGGATCTTCATGCAACGTTTTATAATTTCCTGTAGAAAACCCGTTATATGGGTGTTGTGGATTACTTGTCAGTTTATCTAACTGATAGAACCTCCACATATCATTTTGTAAATTCTTCTTATTCTCTGAATCCACAGCCTTTATTTCACGATCCTTACAAGACTGGCTGAATAATGGACTGATGAAAAACTGGGAGAATCGATCCAATGCGCCCTCCAAATAATCAGAACTCAACTCAAAATAATAGTTAGTATGCTCAGCAGCCGTGTAAGCATTCGAATGCCCTGAATGCTTCGAAAGATAGCTCGAATATTCATTTTCCTCGGGATATTTGCTAGTACCCATGAACAACAAATGCTCACAGAAATGCGCCAACCCCGGGACTTGATACTTTTTATCAGCAAAAGATCCCACGTTAACGTCTAAGGAAGCGGCAGCTTTATCAGTAGAAGCATCATTAATTATAAGAACATGTAAGTCGTTTGAATTTAATTTAATTAGTCTGTACGAACGGTCGTCTAATATTGGTTTTTCAATATTGGAGTTGTCTGCCAATATGGTGTATTTGTTACTTTGCATTCTTAGCTTCGTTACACTCGAGTAAAATACTTGATGTAAATTAATTTCTGACTTATAATTAACGATTCGAGAAAGCCCTTTCGCTAAATACATCAACAAAACCAGATAAGTAAAGAATTTAAGAAAAAGAATCATATGCTAATGCTTACTTTGATGGTTATCCTAACTATGGCAATATGCCACTGCGTGTATTAACCGCGGTTACAATTATATAAGAATATGATCAATTATGTACTATGAGGATACAATGTGAAGGGTATTATGATGTCTGAAGTGGTCAGAAACTACCTGTGAAGAGAATCTACCACTTTCTGGAGGTTTTCCAAGAAACTACCTACAAGATACTCGATGCTGTCCAATTTCGTGAGGGCGCTCACTAAAACAGGGTCTGGGGAAGAAACCTCAATTTTCTTCACCACCATGACCACCATATTATTGTATGTAACGCATTTTGTAATGTAGTCAATAGGATCATGTTTTGGTTTTAACAGGATGTGGTTCCACATATTGTTAACAAAGCTGGACTGCGACCGCAGTCCATCGGGGGTGGTGGATATCGACTGGTGAATTTTCTGCTCGATGTCGGCCATGTTGAGTGGTTGGGAAGCAGCCGGAGTACTTGCCCGGCTGGCATGTGAGCTAGGCAAGCGCATATCGTCTCTGATCTTGTCAACATAAGATTTACCGTCCGGGTCGATCTCGCACCATGGCCGGTCTTGTACCAGGTGCAAATACTTGAGATCAACACACACCTCTGCTTGACTGATGTACAAGTCGACGGCGATGTTGGGAGTGAGTACAGGGGTGAAGGACGACCCCGGTGTCACGTTAAGTGGGAACACTAGCTCGGGGTTCGTGGGCAACTGTAGGCTGTTTTTTGCAATTTGTATCTCACGGAGCATCTCGTGGAACAAGCCAATGAGTCGAGTGTGTTGGAGGCTACAGTCGTCCAAAATCTTGCCCGATGCCTTCTCTATGAGCTCCACGGCCGCATTTATCGCCTTTTTCGCCTCAATGATCTGCGGTAGCAATACCGGCTTCTTGAGCGTCATCTTATTGAGTATCTTGTTAAAATGGCTTTCCTTCAACTGCACCGTCATCTGGGTGATGTACGCCCCGTCCCGCACCACTATTCCCTTGAGCGCCTCCAGCTTCGTCGAAGTCACCGGAAGTTTGATTTCTGGACCCCTTTCGATCCGTTTTCGTTCATCGGGGTGCTGCGGCGAGTTGTATAAGATGAGATTTGAGCAGATACCGAGTGCCTCGATTATCTGGGGAAATTCAGGTGTAATCACCTGAGAAATGAGCCAATGCAATTCTTTGTCGGCATGTTCTGTCTGTATATCTGAAACAACGTTCTGCATCTGTTTCGAGTCCACTAGCATCGTTGATAAACCCGCTAGACCGATAAATACAATTCTACTCGATCATTTATGTCCCATTTATCAGAGCCATCATATCGCACTAACATATGCTAACCTGTAAAACTTCCCAAATTGGTTTAACCTGCAAAATGACCAACTATCACCAAAATTTTTGTCAACAACACCTTTCCCATTCAAACAAACTACATGTGCAGGAGCGTTGTTTATATTCACAACCCACTAGATAGTTAAAAAAGACTTGAAAAGAGATAACAGAGAGCTAACAAAATGCTGGGACCTTCAACTTCGAGTGAAAGATCGACGGTAGCTACGAATAATCATCGGATTCATCCCCAACACCAACAGGTTCACCCTCATCAACATGAGCTTGCTAGACAGCCGGATTATAACCAAGCAGCGGTAGCAGTTGCAGCGGCATCGGGTATGATGGCGCCAGGAGCGCATCCAGATGACGGTAGTCAGTTCCATCCACACCAGCACCATTATAATGCGGCTGCACACTTTCAACAGCAACAGGTGCAACAGGCACAACAAGCGCAATTGCAGCAATATCAGATGTTGCAGCAGCAGCAACAACAGTTTCAGCAGCAGCAGCAACAGATGCAAGCGCCTCACCATCAGATGACGGCGCAACACCACATACAACCACCATTACAGCAACATGGCATGCACCAGGGTCAGATGCACGAACCGGTAGGCCAGGCGGTGGTCCAGGCCGTGGGAGGACCTCATGTGGGAGGCGAGTTTGATGGGAGTCAATATCTTACGTCGAAGTTCATGGAAAACGAGATTATCAAGACATTTCCCAGCAAACCTGAATTGGTGAAGTTTGTGAAGAATGTGCTCAACGATGAGGAGCAGTGTAAGATTGTGATCAATTCATCGAAGCCAAAGGCGGTTTATTTCCAATGTGAAAGGTCGGGATCATTTAGGACAACCGTCAAGGATTCCACTAAGAGACAGAGAGTTGCGTACACCAAGAGAAACAAGTGTGGATACCGATTGGTGGCCAACTTGTATCCGCCCGAAAAGGACAAGAAGAGGGCTAAGAAACCCGATGAAGATTCCCTTGATAAAGATATAGACGACAAGCTCAACGAGTTCCAGAACCAGAACCCTATGGCTAGCACTAACGAAATATGGATTTTGAGAATGATCCACCCTCAACACAATCACCCGCCTGAGCCTAATGTGAACTCTTCCAATAAGAAAAAGAGATCGAAATACACTAGGACGTTGGTGGAGAAGCCGTTGAACCGTGGAAACTCCAACCCGGTCAATAATTTCAATCCAAACGACATAGTCTCCCATCAACAACATCCACACCAACAGGTCCATGTTCCTCATCCACATGTGCATCCACACCATCATGAAGCTTCACATACGCCTTCCGTTCAAGACGCTGCGGTAATTGCGGCAATGGAAGCTACTCCTAATACAGATGCAGCTGAAGCAGCCGTGGCTGCTGCTGCTGCTATGCACCACCAACATCCTCCTGTGGACCCAAATATTGACCCTAATGTCGATCCTAGTGTTCAAGAACATGACCATTCTCATGGTACTTTACGATAATCCGACAAAACACATATGTGTGGGCGAATTATGACTTTTGTTTGATATTTTATCCTACTTTTTGTATTCAGCGTTTCAATTTATATTTTATGTTTTACTATACTCATGTCGGTACATTTACTACTTTAGTATATACTACAATGTTTACCTTTATATATAATATTACTTTATTTGTTTTGAAAGATTTGTATAATTTAGGTGTGATTAATTTCGGTAAAAAAAAATATTTTATTATGCTTTGATTTAAGGATACACACTAATTTACTTCGTTTCATTCAGTTGTGGGATTATATGTTGCATGAATTTAAGCATTACTTAGAAGCTGATATTCAAAGTACCATCTAATACCATGGATTCGAATGCTAGTAATCTAGAAACACCAAGTCATAAGACTGACTCACCCCACATATCACCACAGGCAAAACCTTCGAATCGTTCGGTATCGCCGTTAACAAGAATCCCATTGGAGGAAAATGGACAGGTTGCTACCCCGAGACAAGAATCATATTCTTCTATTGGTTCGTCGCTGGACAGATCAGCAAGGAGTTATACAGAAGATAGTGCATTCGTGGCAGAAGAAAACGGTGAACGACAACCTCTATTGGTTGTTCGTAGCAGTGAATCAGTTGATGAGATAGCAAAGGAATATTTTAGTTATGAAAACAACAAAGCATTCATTTATACATTGTTGGCTCTCCTTGGATTGGCGTTTTTCTTCTATTTGACATTTCAGCAACTGGATAGTTTGGTAATTCTGGCTCTTGATACTAAATTCCAGAGCTTATCTATAATGGATTTGAATAACGACGGACTTGATTTCCATATTCTTGGATCTATATCAATGCATTACAACAACATTGAAAATTACTTCTATCGGTTTTTCATGAAATTAGCATCCCTCATTATCGGAAGCGTTATTATTATACCAAGCGACGCCGTAAAGCTATTTGCGGCATTGGAGGGAAGAAATGAATCATTGCATGTGCTAAATATTTATCCTCCAAACATACAGGTTGATATTGCCAATAATGCATTAACTGAAATTGACTTCATAAGTAAATCCGAGTTGATTAAGGAGAACATAGTTGAACTTCTCAATACGCTAGAATATTCCAGTAACGATGATTTAGTTGTGCAGCTAACTGGTATATTTGACTCCACTATTGAATCCAAATTATTCGAATACTTTACTAAAAATGCTAGGTTTTACCTTGATTATAGTTTGAATAAAACTGATTTATCGCCAACTATATTGCTTGACCACTTGACCGTGCAGCAAAATCCCGAAAATAGTAAGGAGATTGAAGTTTACAGTTCCATAAGTATTGATAACAAATTTCCTATAAATGTCGAATTGGAGTCCATCGATTGGGATATCTCTATCGCAGGCTGCCAAAGAGAACTTATCAAGGTTGGGGAGTGGCAAAGCTCGAGTTTATCGATACTGCCTGACAGCTTAGTACAGCTTGACGTTGATGGAGTTATACGGGAAATCCCAGATAAATTATTAGAAAACTGTAATGATAATGTGACCATAATAAATAGGATGGTTCAAGATTATTTGAAAGGAAAAGCAATTGCAATAACCATAAGCGCGTCAAACAGCGAAAGGAACCAAAAGAACTTACCGAAGTGGCTCTTATTCATTTTAAACAAAGTAGGATATAATCAACTTCTTAGCTTACCGTATTTCGAAGCAGATATTACAAGCTACATAAAGAGCTATGACATCAGCTCGCTTTTTATAGAATTGTTATCATCTGAGTCTAATGAGCTGTTCAGCTATGCTATGAGCTCTAATGTTTCCATGATAACAGCTTTTCCAGGAATATTTGATATTGAATTTGGATTTCCAAGATTCCAAAGCACAATTGCTATGAGAGACGAGTCAGAGACTTTAATTAAGAGTTGGTCAAATACGGATGATACGATGAACTTACATAGATATGAGGATGAAAACCTTTTGGAATGGGACATAGGACTCTCAAATTTCGAAGCAGATAGTATAAAACCTGTCAAATTGGGCAAAATGGCAAACAACTTACTCAATGGGAACGATATCAAGGGCCCAATATATTTGGACATGATGCTTGACGAAATAGAATTATCGATGCCCATTCTTACGACTACGTTAAAGCATCTAATTTTACCTCGAGTACAGTTGATTAAGCCTACCGAATCCATCAACTCAATTGACGATATTATTGATACCTTGAATATAACTATTGACAACATCATATATATTGATTCGACTAAGGAGGAATTAAAATTGATGGTCGACTGCAGCTTATTGAACCCTACGAATGTATCAATTGACATTCCGGACGACACCATTTCGCTCCAACTTGGATACAACGGAACAATTATTGGCTGTGTCAGTGCAACAGACGTCTTGATTCCTCAAATCAATGACTATTTCAACATGAGTATTAATCTCAGCTTGAATGCAACTACAACGCACGGCAAAGTCATGTTGGAGATGCTTATTGGCGAGTTTATATCCGGCTACGAGGACCTTTATTTCTCAGTGGGAGGCACAAGCAATTCCTCATCTAAGAGCAATGGTCTCAGCGAATTTTTGTCTCAGATCGCGATTAATGATATTCAAGTGCCCAACGTATCCTTTTCGTCACAATGGGTGCAAAACCACCCCCAAATACTCGAAACCCCACCTAAACACCAGTCACCCTTCCTCATCGATGCCACCATCCACCTTTTTTCGTCCGAATTGGAGTTAACGCTCTTCAATCCTCTCGAAAACGCCGAAATTGCCGTCAAAGTATACCAGGCCCAGGCGTCATACGAGAACGCCAAGTTGGGCCATGTGCAGCCCGACCAATATCTACTTATCTCCCCCGGCATCTACAAAACTCCTCGCATTCCTTTTGTCATGGACAGTAACATAGGAATCGACATCTTACGCAAGGCCCTAAATGGCAATTTGCGGGTTCAAGTCCTAGCGGTGTTCAAGGCTACCATAGGTGATTTTGATCTCCTGTTGCTCTATGAGGGCAGTAATCTCAATGCAGCCATCCGGTGGTAGTCGTCACGTTCCTCCGCCCCACTGGGGCCCAAACCGCTGGGGGCCAGAACGTTCGAGGCCCGGTGTATAGATGTATATTTCCAAACCGACCAACTGTCTCAATATTACATAATCCACATAGTCTACATAATTTGAACTAAACCGGACATCCACTATCCACTGCCCTCCACCGACCCTCTGCTTACGTAACTATTCGACATAGCTCTTTTTTTCCCGAAATAGACCTAAACAAGTCTAGATGTGGAATCCATTAAGGAGTGCGACAATGTCGCACACATTAAAAATTTTCTGCGGCAATGTCGCGGTAAAAATTACTAAAAATAGGTTTATTTTGATTTATAGGGAACAATTGGACATAAATATTTAGAAAACATTCTATATAATCCTTTTTTTTTCATACAACAATTGATTTAGGTATCATAGAATAGTCTATCGCTCACAATACAATAATGCCTTCGTCCATGTTAAAGATTTCTACCTTAGTTGCATTAGCATCATACATTTCCACCGCTGTGGCCGCTCCACCAGCTTGTTTATTAGCTTGTGTTGCTCAAGTCGAAAAGAAGTCAGATTGTTCGGGATTAAACGATTTATCTTGTATTTGCTCCAGCAAGGCTAGTGATGTCAAGAAGTGTTTAGAAAACATCTGTCCAGAAGGAGATGCAGACACTGCTAAGTCAGCATTCGAAGATTCGTGTGAGGGCTACTCGAGCAGCTCTTCGTCCTCGAGTGCCTCTTCTTCCAAGGCTTCAAGCTTCGCTTCTTCTTCCAAGGCCTCTTCCAGCACTGCTGCCTCTTCGTCTGCGGCTGCTTTCACCACCGAAGCTTCGTCCCAAGGTTCCGAAGCCTCCTCTGGTCCAACCCAAGCTTCCTCCGAAGGTGGTTCTGGTGAAACTTCGACTGCTTCTGCCTCTTCGCAAGCTTCCCCCGGTTCCGACGAAGAATCCACCTCGTTGGCTGGTGTTGCTACCACTGTTTCCAGCTCTGCAACTGGCTCTAGTGCTCCAATTGTTGCAACTCAATCTGAAGACGGTGCCAATGCCGCAGGTTTCTCTGTTGGTGCTCTTTTAGCTGGTTTAGCCGGTGCTGCTTTGTTATAAACTACATAAAATGATTTCTTTCTTCCGTATATCTTTAATTCGTTGATACCTTTTCTAAAATATATGTTTTAAATAATAGTGTTTGTAGTGGCTTGTTATTGTTGAATTGTGTAGCGAGAATTTGTTATCTTTGATTTCCTCCGCGGGCTCTTCCGATGGTTCATCATTAAAAGTTTTATCGATCTATATAAATATGGGCGATGAAACTTACTCTTTTTAAATCAGAAGGTTCTTGCCTTGAAGGTAATACGCGTAATCAGATATAGTTGAACCTTATAATTTGATTTTATAGAAGCTCACTCTTGTATAATGAGTGGATCAACAGGAGTACCTGAGGTGGCTGCTACGAAGCCCATCCCATACACATTGTATTACGGTACATTTATTCATACCCCAAGACTAGGAGAATTGAAGATCTTACTTAAAACTTTAGTTGGGGTCAATGAGCAGGGTACAATTGACTTTATACATGAGAATTATGAAGACAATACATCAGCACTCGAATTTTTCGAAGTAGAGTATAAGAAACGAGGTAACGAGATTGATACAAGTAAGTTGCACTACGTTGACATTTCTGAGGATGCTACCCAATTTTTCTGCCCTGGGTTTGTTGACACACACATACATGCATCTCAGTATCCTAACGTAGGAATTGGCTTGGGGTGTCCATTAATGGACTGGTTGAAGAATTATACGTATAAGTTAGAGAATGGGTTCACTAATCCTGAAGATGAGGAATGTATGAAATTTGCTAATGACGTGTATAAGAAAATCATTACAAAGACTTTAGAAAATGGTACTACAAGTGCTTCATATTTTACCACTATTAATCCGCATACCTCAATACTATTTGCTCGTTTGTTGTTGGAACTTGGACAAAGAGGGTTTGTTGGAAAAGTATGTATGGACTCAAACGATGTTTTCGAAAGCTATCAAGAAGATCAGGACGAATGTGTGAAGTCTATGGAATTAATTGTCTCATACTATGAAAATAACAATCCAAAAGGCGAAGACTTGATAAAACCGATCGTCACACCTAGATTTGCGCCTGTTTGTTCGCTGAGATTAATGGAGTATCTTGGTTCCTTAGCAGTTGATAAGGAATTACCGATTCAAACTCACATTAGCGAAAATCATAATGAAATTGAATTAGTTGCAAAATTATTCCCAGAATTTGATAACTATGCGTCTGTTTATGATAAATTCAAATTGTTAAATTCATCCACAATATTAGCACATGGAATCCATTTGAATGAAAAAGAACGGAAACTAATCAAAAGCAGGAACTGTTCAATTTCTCATTGTCCTACATCGAATACATTTATTGCCAGTGGAGAAGCGCCAGTGAAGAAATACTTATACGAAGACAAAATTAATGTGTCTATAGGATCAGACGTCTCTGGTGGATACAATCCTTCTCTATTGGAAGTGATCAAACAATCAATCTTAGTATCGCACCACCTCTCAATAAAGATAAAAGATCAATCAAATTTTGATCCAAAGCTTTCCGTGGCAGATGCGATTTATATGGCGACACAGGCTGGTGCAAAAGCCGTGGGATTGGATACTGTAATCGGATCGTTTCAAATAGGTAAAAGGTGGGATGCTCAATTGATTAATTTGAACTCTGCTAATTCCAATATCGATATATTCCCATGTAACGTCCCTGATATGAAGAATATCGATAAAAGTACAGAAACAAGTATTCTTAATTTATTGGGGAAATGGATCTTTTGTGGTGATGATAGAAATTGCGTCATGGTTTGGTGTAATGGAAGACTAGTGGTTAGGAAGTAAAACGTATGATGCTGCATTATTTATTTTCGCTTCATTTTGATAGAATTTTTAGCCCTTAGAGTTATTATTTAATATTTATACACAAGATAAATTCATTCCACATACGTATCAAGAAATATTTAGAACAAGAACAAAAGCTGGGTGCAAAATTGTGTCAAAGACTAATCTTTATTTATGAAACACATAAAAATCAAGCATTTTACTCTTCAAGAAGCAAATAAACTAAGGCCCCAACAAACAACCATAAGAACTTCAGTGTGTTACTAGCGACTTGTAAGTAGGTGGTATTGTATGTATAGGTTATAAATGGATGAGTATAATGCTACATATTTTCTTCCACCTCTAACCCATAGGCATTATAGCAAAATATCAGGTATGCAAATGGGGAGATAGGGACTACCCAAGAGTACGAGAGTTGCAGATGTAAATCTGTTATAGAAGCAAGAGCTTCATTATCACGCTTACTTATTAATTCTCACTACGCGCTTAATGAAAAATTATTTGCCTACAGTTAAAGTATAAATATAGTAGTTGATACACCTAATAAGATGACGGTGCCCGCTTCTGACGGGGGTATCAAAAGGCGTGTAGAAGGAGACGACGAAGAAGATGCCGACACTTTCAATCCTATGGTATGTTTTATTTAGACTGGATCAACACTGAATGAATTTACTAACTGAACTAGCGAGAGCAAAGTGTATCAGACTACATGTCTCAAATATTACAAAATAAGCGAAGGAAAATGACGCAGATAGAATCAGGAGATTCAGAATCTGATTCAGACTCAGATAGTGATGAAGATCCTGAAAATGATCGAGGAGACAGTTCTCCTGCCAAAGCTGGAGTGATCGAAAAGATTGTATTGAAGAATTTCATGTGCCATGATTTTTTTGAATTAAATTTGGGACCTCAATTGAATTTCATTGTAGGAAGAAACGGGTCAGGTAAGAGTGCAATTTTGACAGGTATATCCGTGGGTTTAGGAGTTAAGGCCTCTGATACCAGTAGAGGATCGTCCATCAAAAATTTAATCAAGGATGGAAAATCTACAGCAAGAGTAACAGTAGTATTTAGAAACGAGGGAATAGAGGCATATAAACCAGATGAATACGGATCTAAGATTATAATCGAAAGGAAGATACAAAGACAGGGCTCAAATGGATATTTCATTAGGTCTGAAAATCTTAAAACAATTTCAACAAAGAAATCAGTTCTTGATGAAATATTGTATAAGTTTAACATAGCTATCGATAATCCAATGGCATTTTTGTCGCAAGATAAAGCAAGAGAATTTTTGACTCTGACTACTGACAAAGTTAAATATGATTATTTTATGGCCGGTTCCTTAATTAATGATATTATAGAGAATTATAGAGTGACCAGTGGCAATATAGTTGAAGTCCAAAATAAGCTAAAACTTGCGAAGACACACTTAGACATTGCTACGAAGCACTACGAGGAGTCTGCATCATTATATAATAAGTTCAAGAAATCTGATTCCCTAAGAAAGCATTTGGAGCTTATTCACGGTAAAATATACTGGTATAATGTGACTGTAATAGAAAAGAAGATTCAGAAATACCAAGATCAGTTGCAGCAAGCACAGCACGATATCGGGGCCATAGAAAAGAAATTTGAGGAAATTGAACGAAGATCTAGTCAACGTGAACAAAATGTGAAAGAATTAGAAGAGAAGAATATTGTTCTTTCAAGGGAAATTATAGAATCACAGGACTCTTATCAAGGAATCAAAATGACTTATCAAAGATTAAAAGCTGGGATTAATGAGATTATCAATGAAATAAAAAAAGGAGAAGAGGATATTGAAGGTTTTCATAAAGATATTCAAAAATGTCAGACTATGATAGCTAACGAACAACAGAGAATTGATGAGATTAATGGAGGATCAAAAGAAAAACTCAATAATAATTTGATAGAATTGAAAGCTAAGCTAGAAGATTTAGCACAAGAAAGGGAAGAAATTCGGTCAAAAATCAACGAATCTGGAAACTATAGGGACCCTGAATTATTGGACTGCGAAGCAAAAATCAAAGCATCTAAAGAAGGAATACCCATTCTTCGAGAGAAGAAAAATAGGCTTCTAGCATCACAGAAAGATAAATATTCACCATGGGGAAATAACATTACCCATTTACTAACCAATATCAAGGCTATTAATCAATGGCACCAAGTGCCTGTTGGTCCCATCGGATCATTTGTCTCTGTCAAGGACGGATATTCTGATTGGCGTGACTTAATAAATGCATCAATCGGTAAAACACTCGACTCTTTTCTTGTTTGTGATGAACATGATAGAAGAATCTTGAGCAATCTTTTCAAAAAGTATCGAATAAATAAGAATATCATTACTAGGAAGTTTGAAGTTTTTAATTATGCGGATGGTATAGTACATGGTCATACTACGTTTTTGGATATTTTAGCTATAGAAAATGAGAATGTACTCTACACTCTCATTGATTCAAATAGTATTGAAAAGAATATTATTTGTGAGGAAAGGAACAGGTCTCGAGAACTTGTATCAGAACCGAATGTCTTAAACGTGTATTCTCTCTTAAATAGTAGATCAGGACAAAGATCTAGTGGTGACAGAAATACTTTCAAGATTGACCCAATTTATTACAGATTGAATGAACCACATAAATTATCTAATAAATCACAATCCAGCTCAGAAGATATTAGGAGGACAGATGAACAAGTTGATAACGAAATCGAAAAAATTAACAAGTTAGAAAGAAGAAAACGGGAGATAAAAATGAAATTGCAGAATGAGAAGCAGAATTTGGAAAACAGATATGAGACCATACAGAGAGAAACTAGAAGACTTAGTGATGAACTATTCAAAATTGAAAATAGTCTTAATGAAAATGGTGATTTGTCTAAGATTGAAGCATTAAAAACTCAAATTACAGAAGATGAAGCTCAAGTATCTCAGAAAGAGGGAATTTTGGAATCTTTAAATGAAGACTTGGAGAAGGATCGTTCTGAGTTTATTACTGTTAGAGAAAATATGAAAACTCTTAAGCAAAGTGTACAGGAAAAATTACAGTTGCAAGAAGATACTAAAAAAGCACTTGTTGAATGTGAAATTGAACGATCTGCGATGCTTTCAGAAATTGAGCATTATAAAATGACTATTTCCAAACGACAAGAATCAGTCGCCGTATGTCAAACTAAGATAAGTCAAGGTAACGAAAGATTGGCTCCTCTTGTTTCAGATGCTGAAAGTAAATGTTCCCGGAGTGAAATTAATATTACAAACGAAGACACTAATGAATCGATTAGTGCGGAGTATGAAAAGGCTCAAGAGGCAGTCAAAGAAGCTGAAAAGTCAGTTGGCAGGACTTATCAGGAAATTCAACAAGAATTATTGGCGAACAAAGAGACAAAGGAGATTTGTGAAGAACGAGTAATCGATTTGGACAAAATATATAGATCTTTATCGGATGATTTGAACAGTAGATTTAATTATCTACATACCACTATTCTCAAAAACATTAACGAGGCTTCTTCTTCTTTTGAAAGGTCTTTAGCATTAAGAGGATTTAAAGGCGAACTAAAATTTGATTTTGGTGAGAAGAGTCTTACCATGCTAGTTCAAACTAAAGGAGACTTGAAGAAAAGAACAGTCGAATCATTGTCTGGTGGAGAAAAGTCCTTTACTCAAATAGCTTTATTATTAGCTATTTGGAAAGTGATGGACTCCAAAGTACGTGGCTTGGACGAATTTGATGTTTTTATGGACTCTGTAAACAGATCCATCAGTATCAAACTATTACTAAGTGAATTAAGAAAGTATCCGAAGTCTCAATCAATTTTTATCACTCCTCAAGATATTGCCGTGGTTGGCGATTTGGACAGCAGGGATGTAAAGATTCATAAAATGAATGATCCGAGGAGTGACGATTAATTTACAAAAACTACGTACATTGTTTATTTACATATATAATATTAATGATAATAACATAATTATAATCAAGAAAGGAAGATCTTTTAATTCCTTATGCGAATTATTTGAGAATATTTTGCTTGATTTGCAGCTGAACATAAATTTTTCAATTTATTGAATTCCGTTTCATTCAAGAAAATTGTAATTGGGTTTTTAAGGGTAGATAACCGCAACAATTCATCCAAATAGACCAGTAGTTTTTCCAAAGTGATACCTCGATACGATAGTAAGGCTGTAATAAAAGCTTCATGAAGGATCATTGAAATCATACTCTGATTGGCTTTTTTATTAACACTATCCTGAAATACTTTTATGTCATGAACTAACTGGTATACTCTATCAGCTTCATTGAAATGCATGCAATTGTTATTGGTATCCAAATCTTTCATCCTCCGTGTGCATGCTTTAAATAGGTATATGAAATCCTCCTCCCGAATAAGAATATTTGCATACACTTTAGGATAAATCTTGGGTAACTTCACCAACAACAGATATGCCTCATTTATATAACCCAACTCACATAAACATGAATTAATGAATGTGTGTAACATGAAATGGCAACTTGTGATATAATTCATTAGAGAATCAAGGCGTTCTGGGCCTGAATTCTTCATCAAATGATTAATATTTGACTTTATTAAAGAGTGGAAATATGGCAAATCATTTCCTCTTAATGATCCTTCTACGACAGGAGTATACGAATGACCTGGATATGAATATACATTTCTCTCTTCATCAGGTCTGAATAATTTCATATTCATTTCTTTTGAGGAAACCTCCTCTTGAATATCTATGCTCGTCTTTATTTCATCAGGAACTTGAAAAATGGTATCATAGTTGTTGTTTTTTATATTTTCTCTTCTCCAACGAAAATGGCTGAATGCAGACATTTTAGATGCCGATATGCTATCATTCTTCCTGTAATTTTTATGACCTTTGAAAATAAAGGCGAGGGAACGAAAATGCTTTAGAGCCTCACCTAAATTACCGTCGTTGCTGTAAGCTTCTACAAGTGAACACTTTAATGATTTATAAGTATCAGCATGACCGGAATATGAATAAAATCTTTTAAAGTAATTTAAGAGACCTTTAATTCTCTCAGGGTCACGATTATTCAGAAATATCAGCCCTAATGTCTCCAAGGACGAGTTTGAAATCAAAAAAGGAATATGATTATTCTGAAAATTGATACTTGAAAATGCTTCAGACCGGGTTTGATGATTGTCTATAATTTCATGGTATATCAAGCATGAACCGAGATAATGTCCCAATTCGCATGTTTTGGAAATATAATACGACCACAATTCATTGCTTAATTTGAAATCTGGGACCTTATCAAGAAGTATATGTAGCAAAGTGGTTGCTGCACTTATATTCTCTTCGTTTACAAGGTTAAATATGAAAATTTCTAATAAGTGAATATTCAATTTGTGATGCAAGTTTTGAACTATGAATTGATAGATTTCGGAATGCTCAGATTTGAAACTGCTAAGATGTAGCTGGAGCAAAATATTCTGCTTTAGACCGTTGTTCGCTTCATTTTCACTCAACTTTTCTAAGTATTCTTGTACATGAGTATGGTAACGATTGGGAATATTGGATACAGCTTCGAGAAAATTATTCACGAGATATGTATCATTGCTATCGATAGGAGACGTAAAGAAAACGGTATCAAATATAACATTAACGGAATCGCGACTAGGATCTTGTTTAAATTGGCTGAATCTACGGCAATACTCTTCGTATGTCTTATCATTTATATGTTTCTGTGATTGGAATTGTGCACTATACGGCCTCGTTATATTTATTACTCGGGATTTTAGATGCGTATTTTTAAGGTACTTCGACCACATCACCTCTTAACTTAACCGGCTACCTCTTTGTAACTAAATCGTTTCGTCTTGATGCTATAAGGCTACTAATTTGGTGTTGTAGCTCATGATAGTGGAAAATTAAATAGTACCCGATTACGTAATCACGATTATCACCAAAAATTTATTTTGAAAAATTCTTCATCCACTAGTATAATTAGTGTAATTGTTACTACAGAGATATACGTAAAATATGTTCAGGTCATGTATAACTCGGTCACATCGATCTATTAGAATACAAAATGCATTAAAACCAAATATTTGGTCCGTAACACCAGCTTTTCTCAATCAGAATGCAACTATTCGTTTCAATTCCACTAAGCCGAGTGAAGTTTCCGATAAAGTATCTGAGATTAAGAATGAATTAACATCATTCGATCATGATGCAAATTCTACAGGATATATCAGTGATATGACTTCAGATCAATTAGGCTATTTAGACTCTATTGGACTAGCACAAGGATATGGTCCAACTGCGCTTATTGAACGTTTATTGGAATATTCGCATGTTTTTACTGGTTTGCCATGGTGGGCCACTATTATCTTAACAACTGCAGCCGTTAGATCGGTTATGTTCCCGTTGTATGTGAAAGCTTCTATTAACGGAGCTAAAATGGCCAAAATCAAGCCTGAGTTGGATCAAGTTATGAAGGAGTTAAGAGAAGCAGAAAACCCACAAGAACAAGTCCAAGCTGCTCACAAGAGAAAGGCTTTAATGAAGGATAATGATGTACATATGTCACACCAAATGTTCCCTGTATTACAATTGCCAATTGCTTATGGGTTTTTCCAGGGATTGAGAAAAATGGCCAATCACCCAGTGGAAGGTTTTTCTACTCAAGGTAATGCATGGTTCGAAGATTTAACGCAAGTTGATCCTTACTGCGGTTTGCAGATTATATCTGCAGCCGTGGTTGTTAGTATGGTAAGATTGGGAGGTGAAACTGGCGCCGCTGCTATGAATCCAATGATGAAGAAGGTAATGACTTATGTTCCAATCCTTTCTATTTTTATTACTAAGGAGCTTTCGGCAGCTGTTGTGTTATATTTTGCTGCCAACGCCATCTTCTCATTTATCCAAGCGTTGGTGTTGAGAAATAAATACTTCCGTAAGTTTGCCAAAATGCCACCAATAGTGGCACCATCGTCAATTCCTGGCGCTAAACAGCCACCAGCGACAGTCAGTGAATGGTGGAAAGAATTCAACCAAAATATGAACCAAAACGTTGGAAAGAAAATGAAAGAGTCGAATACAAAATTGAGTGCGATCCATAAGAGAAAGAATGAAGTTAATAGTGGATTTATTAAGAAACATTAACTCGATTGTAAATAGCCAACCCGAAAAACTGTTATTATAGTAATATATGCACATATATACGTGAAAATGAATGAATTCAATCCAGAAATATATTGTGTATTCAATATGTATAACTGAAGTAAAAGGTGTGAATTGAAAATAAAAAAAGATCCTGATGCACATATTATAAATACAACTTACGATCCGTCTTGGAATACATAGTCATAATTAGCAATTAATCTCTCTAAAATAGAATTCATGAAACCAAAGTTGTTGATTAAACAATCCAAGTTACTTGCTTCAGTTAAGGCTGGTCCAATAACTGTAGCTAAATTTGATGCAGTCATCTTATTATGATCACTGAACTGCGAAACCTTATGCAAATGTTTCAATAATAGTTTCAAAGTCTGATAATTTGTAGAAGGTAGGTCTTTCAATATCTGTTTATAATTTTGAATAGCACGCGAACTATCGACCTTTTCTGAAGATTCCTTTTCTAAATTGAAAAAGCTTTCGATCACCAGATCAACCAATAGAGCATCGGGTAATTCCCTAAAATATGATTTGACACAGCTTGCTAGGGTATGAGGGTCGTATAATCTATCACTAAAACTTATAGTTCCAGTTTTATCAATAATAGATTTAACATGATTTAACTCACTTACTGAAGAGCTGATTCTATAGATTCCAATATCCTTTATACCTTCACTCTCAATCTCTTCAAAGATGACTAACAAAAATTTGGGTACGGAAGATTGATCTCGGTTGCATACAACTTCAATTGGAATTCCAAATGTGCTGTACGCATGGTTAGCTTTAAGGTTTAAATTCTTGGAGTAAAACCAGTGTCTGTTAGCGTAATTTAGTTTAACTAACCAATCGTTTAATTCACTCTCATTAGGTGCTTGGAAGAAAGAATCTTCATTTGGAGAATCAGAATCAATTTTAAAAGCAAATGGTAACGAATAGACCGGAAAAATCTTCTTCCCTTTCAATGGTATAATTAAATGTGGTTTCTGTTTAGGATCCGTATACGATTCAGGATTAGGTAAATCACTAGAAGATATAACCCTTTCTGATGTGCTTGATGCATTCAAAGAAAATGGTCTTGATTTTCCAAATATTCCACTGATTTTGAATCTTGAAGATGAATTTGATTTATAAGATAAGGATTGTCGCCTTAGACTAGAACTTGATGATTTCTTCGACAATGTATGCATGGATGAAGTAGGATTATTATTCGATGTATTCGAGCCACTGCCATCCTTTAAATGTTTCTTCTTATTGTCCAATGTTAAAATCTTGTGTTGATCACGTAAAACAGTCCGGAATAATCTCGATCTTTCTTTGTCTTGACCAACAATGAAGTCTTTAATTTTTTGTCTATTAACTACTGATTCATCTAATTTCAATAGGAAATCAAATTCTCTATTTTCATGATAATTGAATCCGTTTGATTCTTGACCATCAATATCCTCGACGCATAATTCTTTGATGATTTTGTAAATCAAATATCTCTTATTGAAGTTGATGATGTGTTTATGAAAACTTGGGCATCTATTTGCTTCAATTAAATTTTCAATGATCCAACCGAAGCAAGGTAACAAAGGTTCATTAATTACGAAGCTAGTTTCGCTTATATTTGTGGGTAATAACAGATTTATATCTTCAAATGTTGAATTTGTTGAATTTTCATTCAAACTTATCGAGGCTTTAATCCACAAACCGGCAAAGAGTCTGCTCTCCGGCAAATATATAACATTAGTAATAGCTGTTTCAATGCAAGATGGAATGTTATCCTGGTCACCCTCGAATACGAACTGATTGTCACTCATCTTCAATTTGGAAAGTTTAAGCATGAGTAATACCGTTTTCATACGATCTAATCTTTCATCGACAGTGATAACTAAATCAGTTAGTTGGATTAGCAAATAGCTTCTAAACTTAAAGTATAATTTGAAAAGTTTTCGGAAAACTAGTGGAAATTGTTTTAAGATTAGTTGCTTCTCTTGAGGATCCGAAAGGGATTCAAAAAAATTAAAAATATTTGAGACAATGAGGTTATCATCACTTATAGATGTCGCCTGAAGATTAAAGCCTAATAGTGAATTTTTCTCAAATTGATTTTCTAATACCTTATAAATCTTTATCCAGTCCTCTGTCTTTATTAACTTATAAAATGTAGTCAATAATTTGTTGAATTTATGTAAGAATTTTTCCACCTTATTTAAATTTTTATGCCCTGGTAAATTTCTATTGATCGGAACATCATGCAATGTGTTACTAAATCGAAATTCTTTGATGAGATATTCGTCAAATTTCAGCATTTCAATGGGTCTGTAAGTCTTTTTGATAAATAACCGTTTCAATTTTTTGTAATAGTTTACTAAATTTTCGAACGCCTTTTCTAGACATGAATCAATCTTATTTGAATTATACCATTGCAAAATTTCATTGCTGAATAACTTCAATAATTTAATGAATATTTTCTTATTAATTAAATCATTAATAAAGTTGGAGTAAAAACTATTAATCAAAACAATTAATACTTTCAAAATATTGGTTTGAATTTCTAACAAAGCCTCATAGTCAATCTTACCCAATTCATTTATATTGACAGAGTTATCAAGATTCCAGTTTGGAAATTCGCTTTGCAGCTCAATATCAACATTTCCATTCTTTATAAGGTATAACTTTTTCATGATTGAAATGATCGCATTACTAGAGTTAATGAATCTATGAGATAATTTATCCAAAAGTTCTTTAGTAGTCATGAAGGAATTATAATTCAACAAAAATACAAATCTGTATTCCGACAAGTTAATAGACACATTTTCATTAAAATATTTTGCATCAATTAATAGTAAATCAATTAATCTATCAATAGAAGCATATTTTGGAATGTATCCATTTTGTTGAGAAAATTTTGATGAATCACTCGAAATAAGACTGTAATTCTTCGAATGCTTCTTTTTATTGACCTGTAGTTCTTCATTTTGTACCACTGATGGCTCTGGTTTATCATGCATATCAATATTGTTGAACTTGTCTGAATTTAAAATATCATCTACGTCAATCCCTAAACCGGGAATTTCGTCGTCGTCATCATCTTCCAATCCCTGTAATGTTGACGTGTTGATAAATGAAGTTTCCAAATCACTTATGAAATCATCAACACGCAACGTTAATTGATCGTCAATTACAAAGTTATGCTTGATTATAGTAGAATCTAAGCTTTGGAATTTGTTCTTATGCTCAGGGGAACTATTCTGTAAAAGTAAATCATCATACTTTGCCAAGGCAATTTTAAAATAATTATTATTGAATGCTGGAATCTTAGATGCTCGACTATCACCTAAAAATTGTTGTTGTGAGATATTATTGTCATTTGGTGAATTCAACGAGGTCAGGGAATCATTTGAATGGATGGATATATTTGAAAGAGTGACATTAAGACTATCTACATTAGTAGACAGGCTATCAGTGGGAGCTTTTAGGTATGATTCTGGTAACTCAGGCTCCATCAATAATGACAACTTCATTATTTTTTCTAAGTTGGTGGAATCACAATTAAGTTCAATCAATTTTAATAGCTTGTTCTGTAAATCTCCATTAATATCGGAAGAACTTGAATTATGGTACTTAGCAGGTAGCGGCTTAGTGTCATCACTATTAACTCCCAAGTATAAGACTTGGTTTAGACTTTCATTCGAAAAAATGAAGCCCATATTCTCATATCTTCTCAATACGTCATCATTATACTTGATTATTTCATCATAATTAGTTAAGCTTAATAAATACTCATTCCACCTGTTGAAAGAATAATTAATCCTTTTCCATATCGATTCCAATTCGTAAATATCAGTAGAATGATTGCTCATGATTAAATCTCCGAAATATGGTATTACATTTTCCTTCGGGTAAATTTTGCCCAAACCTCTTGGAGCCATTATATGGTACGAATCTCTCGAAGTAAAATCATCAAATTTAAAGTTTAGACTATCAGAAGTATTCGAAATCTGATCACTATTAATTGATCCATTAACAAGAAATCTTCTGTCCAACTCAAATAAAACAGGCGACCAATCATTTTTTAATAATCGGATATAATCTGGCGAAACAAGATACCAAATTCTCGTTAACCGCAATACTGGTTGTGATAATACAATTGACGCAATACCAAGCCATGATGACATGTTTCCAGATTTTTCTAGGAAGCAACCCAAGTCGATCCATTTCTCTAGCAATCTTGCTTTTCTCTCTAGAAAATTATTATTTTTACTGGCAACGTTTTCAATGAATAAATGATTTACAAGCAACCGTGATAGGTAGTGAATATGATGGTCATTATCAAAAATTAATGGATTTTTTTTGTAAAAATAGTCCTGAGTGCTGTTGTCTTTGAGTGATGAATATAATAATAATGATTTATCGATATTTGAATTCCAATTTTTGAAAAATGTAAGATCTATAAAATTGATTGTCTTTGAAAAATCGATAATATTGATATCATTAATAAATACATTGGAATTCAAATCATGGAACGGGTTTTCAGAAGGCAAATCATAGCTAACAAGTTCTATTATAAAGTTTTGTTTTGCTACCAAGCTCGTTTTAAAGTCTCGTACCTTACGTACGCTATCAGCGTGCTGTAAGTTATCAGACAACACATCAATTATTTTCAAAATAATAGGGTGAATCTCGCAGCGAACTAAAAAGCCTTGGAAATTGCTTTGTATATTAGACAACAATTTTAATATTTTGTCTGTTATTATTATTTCATTATATTCCCCTTGGAGTTTGGAATCAAACAAATTTGATAAGAACGAAAGAATCAACTTCACCACTACTTCAAAATCAGGGAATAATGGCAAAGTCTCTATCAATTGGTCGATAGATGTATTATACGAGGAGTGAGTTTGAAACAATAAAAAGTGCACGAGAGCTTCTATGGACGAGTCCGGCAAGAAAAGGCGTCTTTCGAAATCATATTTCAATTCCGGGTGTGCCATATCTATCCTGTAACAAGTTAATTGAGGGACTTCATCCAGAGTATACTCCTTTGCTACAGACTGCTCCAGTAACCCCGATTCGTTACTGTGGTTAAAATTATCTGACTGCTGATCAGCGCTGTCTGTCGCATTCGTAAGTTGAAACCGTCTAGCATTCAACACCGTTGGTTTGTATAAGTACATATGTGACCCCTTCAATTCTGCTCGATATACCCTTAACATATTTTCGCTCATATCATGCACAGAACTGGCTCCAATCGTTGCATTAAGCCATGCGTTCTTTACTGTGTTCTGATCGTAGTCGTTCCTTACTAGCGTTGATACTGATCTCACCGAATTCTTGGTTCCTACTGTGTATTCTGATTCTGTTGAACTTTCAGGTATGCTTCCAATGGTAGAATTCGCCAACGTTGACAGATCATCTATTCCATCGCTTTCTCCGTGCCCTCCGTTAGACTTTTCATGTTCTTGTTGTTCATTGCTAGAATATATCAGCATAAAACTCTTTCTTTTATCCCGTTCTTTTCTCTGACCCCAGATTTTTCTCATCTTGTCTATCTACTTCTCGATTGTAGGATATCCTCCTATTATGGTCTCCAAATAATTATGTTTAGAAAGAGATCTATGTGTTGATTCGGGTTGCGTTGATTAAAGTTTGAGAAAATTTTGATACCGCGTATTGTCCTAAGGAGGCTATTATCGTTCACGAAGAGAATACCAAAATTACAAGTATTGTCTACAAACGTCGGCGTGATCGACACAAGCGTAGTGACGGCTAAAGATTGTATATAGTAATAATTACGTTTTGACGATCTCAAAATACAGTGTCTACGAATGTTCGATTGCAGAGTAGGTGCCCAACGTTACGAAACTGATTTTCTACCCTCTCGTACAAACTGATACTACTGAATAATTCCTAGTGCATAGTTGTGTACTTCAGCCATGGAATGAAGTAAAATATCTATTTAGAATGTGTTGTATGTTGATACTGTTGCTCAAATTTGACCACTAAGTTTCTCTGCTTAGTTAATTCTTACTAGGGTTTACTCTGATAACGTAAGGCACACGGCACGAGGACTCGCAAGCAATAGCCAGGCCGGCACTATTATTCAAATTCAATTGTGTGTCATTGTTACGTCAAGCTAGCAATTGTGCAACGAGCTACTAATTCTGGTGCTTGGATTGTTGCTTGGCTACGGCTTGAAACGAGAATGGAGAAGTGCGTGAATATTGTTAGTATCAAGGGAACACGATCTGTAAGTAGACGACATTTGAGGGTCAATTGTAAGATAACTTCGTAAAGATTTGTGCAACGATCTGAGGAGTGGAAGTTCAGTCAATTGCAAAATTTGACGGAACTTTATATTGTTTCTAAAAATGCATTATACAGAGTAAAGTAGTGAAATAGAAGTGCTTTAGGTTAACAGTCTGACACAGCTTGATCAGCCAAGCTTATGCAATCGTATAATGATTACATTTGAAATTGTTCATAGTGAAGAGCCGTCGGGTAAGAGATGGTGCGATTATCTGCAGGGAAATATGAAAAATTCTAGATTTTGGTACTATGTATATGTATCTTACGGCATCTACAAGAATGTGGATTAATAGAGCTAGAAGATGTGTTGGCCGCAAATATAGAGTGAATTACAGTGGAAGATTTATTAGTACCAGCGAAAGTGAGACAGTAAATTACTCCAACAGGAAAAATATAATTGAACAAAAGCCTCAAGGGTATTATCCACCTATTGATACCATCAGACCCAATGACGCTATACGTACCCGTATACCGAGGTTTAGACAGAATTTTGAGACTGTTGACTTTCTTCAGTATCCTAACAAACGGTACCCTGACGTATATAATGTTGAAGGTAAGATCATAAGTATCCGGAAGTCGGGGAAAGCGATGTACTTCATTGACTTAGTTCAAGATGGGGCAAAGGTGCAAATAATGGCTAGCAATAAGCTTATGCAAATGACAGCTCAAGACTTTGATGAAGCGCATGCATTTTTCAGAAAAGGTGATTTCATTTCATGTGTTGGGCACCCTTCTGTCACAAACGTAGGTGAATTATCGTTGAAACTATGCAGACCCATAAAGTTGGCTTCACCATGTTTAAATCTGATGACGATTCCTGATAAAATAAAAGACAAGGGTCTTATAAATAGTAACCGTGTTTTGAATTACTTAGTCAATAGTGATCTGAAACAGAGGCTAATGATAAAATCGATTGTCATTCAGGCAATCCGGCAATTTTTCGTGAAGAGAGACTTTATGGAGGTCCAAACACCTATTCTTGGGGGGTATGGAACTGGAGCAAATGCAGAACCATTCAAAACTGTTCTGAACACTTTAAAATCTAGGGATGGAAGTAACAAATATTTACAGTTGAGGGTTGCACCTGAACTTTGGCTTAAAAAATTGGTCATAAGTGGGTTCGATAAGATCTTTGAAATAGGTCAGAATTTCAGAAACGAAGGTATTGACCTGACGCATAACCCCGAATTTACCACTTGCGAGTTTTATCAATCATTTACGAACTTGAACGAATTAATGATTCTCACAGAAGATTTATTCAAGAATATCTTTGACACCTTAAAAGAGAAAGAATTGACACTCGTTCAAGAACAATTACCTTCGCTCTCAGCATTGGCTAGTGGAAGCTTTCCACGGTATGAATTCATACCTACGTTAGAATCGAAGACGGGGGTTCCTTTGCCAAGCGAATTGACTACAGAAAGCTTAATTAAATATTATAATATGATAGGTGTTGAAGTTCCATCATTGAAATCTCCCTCAAATCTCCTTGATAATCTCTCTTCTATCTACTTGGAGTCAATTTCCGAGGATACGAAGACTCCCGTTTTCATCTACAACCAGCCCTCACTTTTATCACCCTTAGCTAAATCAACAATAATCGACTATGGATCCAGGAACTACGATATATCCTTACGATTCGAATTGTTCATACAAGGCAAAGAATATGTTAACTCCTACGAAGAAGAAAATTCTCCTTTTGAACAATCTAATAAGTTTAAGCTACAGCAGCTGAGTAAAACACAGTTTAATGATAATGAAATGATTATTCCTGATTGGGAATATATAAAAGTGATGGAATACGGTTTACCTCCTACCGGTGGATGGGGATGCGGGATCGATCGTTTGTGTATGCTCTTCTCCGGGAGTGAAAGAATTGAAGAAGTTCTTTCTTTTGGTAATATTAGAGACGTAGTTAGACAGTAAGTGTGTAAATATTTGAAGCACTTGCTGCATGTTCTTGTACATATAAAGCGTATACTAATTTCTATTTTATTGTATATTTGAACTCGAAATTTTTTTTTCATTTGCTCACCAATTGAGATCGATTTTTTTGTATCAAGACTGATAACAGAAGATAAAAATATTTTGAAATCTAGGATTCGGTATAGGCTATACAGAGGATGGATTTTTATCAAAGAGAAGAGATTGATGGGGTTAGGTTTTCCTGGAATTGTGTTCCAAGGACAAAATTACAGCATCAGAGAAATGTTATTCCATTAGCCTCCATGTATACGCCATTAAATAACAAATCCAGTATTCCAGTCGCTCCCACAAATGATATGGTTGTTTGTCGTCAATGTCGGTCATTCATAAACCCATATGTAACAATGACAGAACAGCAACCGGATGTTTGGTATTGTCAATTTTGTCAATTTGCTAACAGATTAGGTCAAAACCAAATGGCACCATCAGGTTTAAGCTCTGAATGCTCGACGATTGAATATTCTACTGGAAGAATGTGTAAGTTTCCACCTATATTTTTTTATGTCGTTGATACATGTTTTGTGGATGAAGATCTAGAAGACGCATATAAGTCGATGAAGGAATCGTTGGTTATTTCGTTGTCATTATTACCAGAAAATTCCTTAGTAGGGTTTATTTCCTTCGGTAAAAATATACACATTCATGATTTGTTGTCCGAAGGAATAGGCAAGCAACATACGTTCAATGGTGGTAAGGAATATACTTTGGAGCAAGTTCAAAAGTCATTGGGCTTGTTAGCTTCTGGATTACGCTCGCAAAGTAACCAAAACTCACAACATGATCCAATAAATGAACTTTTAGGACCAATAGGTAGAAAGTTTTTGCAACCCGTTAGTATGGTCGAATATCAATTGACATCAATTATTGAAAATTTGGTGTCAAATAGATTTCCATATCCAGCAATGAAGGAAAGAGCTAGTCGCGCTACAGGTTCTGCTTTAAACATAGCTTCTTTGGTATTATCAGCAATATTAGGCGATAGTGGTACTACTGGAGGTCATATTTTGTGTTTCGTTGGTGGTGTTTGTACCTTTGGGCCAGGAAGAATTGCCAGCACTCAATTGAAGGAGCCCATAAGATCGCATAAGGATATAGAAAAGGCGCACCAATCAATGCCAACTGTTCCAATAAATGGGTCTAATTCTAAGCCTGATATTTCTTTAGTGAAAAGTGCTAAAAAATTCTACGAAAGAGTTACTAAACTGTTAGTAACTATGGGATTAAGTTGTAATATCTTTATTGGAAGTTACGACCAAATTGGTCTCTACGAAATGGATGAAATTTGTTATAAAACTGGTGGTGTTGTAGTGATGAGTGATTCTTTCAATACCGCAATCTTTAAACAAAGTTTTATTAAATTTTTTAATAAGCAACAAGAAGATAACTCTGAGTATTTGGATATGGCATTCAATGCAACTTTAGAATGTCGTACTACGTTGGACTTACAGATCCAAGGACTAATTGGTAACGCTACAAGATTACCTTACAGGAAAGATAACCGATACATTGAACCAACTATTTCTAAAGCCAGTATTGGGGAAGGAAATACAAATACTTGGAAATTATGTAATTCTAATCCTCAATCGACTTATGCAATTTATTTTGATAAACTCGACTCGCCGTCAATAGGATTCAGTTATGTGCAATATTTATTTCACTATCAACACCCGTCCGGCGAGTTGAGATTAAGAGTTACAACCGTTCCAATCACAGTTATTGCTGATACTGATATAACAAACTTAGAATTAGGGTTTGATCAAGAAGCAGCTGTCGTACTTATTGCGAGAGAATCAATTAATAAATTGCAACCAATTCATGAAAACTCAGATAAGTCTCATTATGACCCATCTGATGTTTTGAAACACTTGGACAAACTGCTTATTGATTATTGTACAAGATATGCTGTCTATACCAAAGGTGTGCTTGAATCATTTCGCTTATCATCTGCGTTTGCATTATTTCCACAATTTATGTACTACTTAAGGAGGTCTCCGTTCATACGGGTCTTCAACAATTCACCAGATGAAACATCATTTGTAAGACATATTTTTATGCATGAGGATGTTGGAAATTCGTTAATCATGATACAGCCTACTTTGTTGTCCTACGATGTTGATACTTTTGGTGCTATTAACGAAGAGACCGGTGAGGCAAATACAGAGCCAGAACCCGTCTTATTAGATTCCTTATCGCTTGGCCCAAGTAAGGTACTATTATTAGATACATTCTTCCATATATTGATCTATCATGGCTCTAAGGTGGCTCAATGGCGTAAGGCTGGATACCACACTATGGAAGGATACGAACATTTCAAAGAATTCCTAGAAGCTCCTAAACGAGAAGCTATGGAGATCTTAATTGATAGATTCCCCCTTCCAAGGTTCATTGATTGTGATGAAGGTGGATCTCAAGCTAGATTTTTAATGGCCAACTTAAATCCATCTACTAGCTATGCATCCAACCCAAATAACATGTATGGGGGCCAATTAGATGTTTTAACTGATGACACTAATTTACAGCTGTTCATGGAACATGTTCAAAAGGTTATCATCTTGAAGAAATAATAGTAATTAGATATTCAACTCTGTACACATAATGATAGACGTATAAATATGTCCAATACACAAAATGAAGAATTAAATTTTTCGATTTGTAAAACTTTTCAATAAATCTAGACAAGTTGTTTAGTATTTCAGAAACTTCTGGGAAATACTAGACTTTGCTATCAAACTTACTGCTAGCATGAAGAGAAAGTGGGTATCCAGTGTTGAAAAAATCTCGGAGGAAGAATGTACGAATCAATCATTACAAATTTTGCAAATCCCCACATTAAAAGTACAGAAGTATAAAGTCCAACAATTGAACAAATTACAAGTTCCACCGACATTAGCACTGGTTGCAGAATCCCCAAAGGTCACTGCTTGGGTGAGTGACTTATTACACTCTATGGTAAATCTGAGAGACGAGATAAAATTTGATGATGATGAAAGCAAATCATGTACAAATGGAAACAATGGAGTCAAATTGTTGATATTTTTGGGTGCAATGGGAAAAGAGTATATAATCCCTATTAGAGAGAAATTGAAAAGTTATGACGACTCATTGATTTTTATTTCTTCTAATTTGATTAAAGACTCG
Source organism: Debaryomyces prosopidis (assembly GCA_030578795.1). NCBI lineage: Eukaryota > Fungi > Ascomycota > Pichiomycetes > Serinales > Debaryomycetaceae > Debaryomyces > Debaryomyces prosopidis. The sequence continues at coordinate 761,437 of JAKTZG010000003.1, read as the reverse complement.
TGTGATGTCGCTCATCTCTCTGATGACCAACTGTGTTTGCAATTATCAACGTACTTTGCATTAATTGACCCATTAGGAGGAGGAGCATATCCCTTAGACTACTTGGTAGTAGTAGACTCTCATGATAGTATAAGATGTAAAATTCCTATACGAATATGTCGTAACAACTTTCACAGTCCACATGAAAAGTTTGGAGTTGATTTGGAAAAACTTCCAAGCTTGATTGAAGAGTACATGCAACATTTTATGTCTATTCTGGCAATAACATATTAATCTTTTATTACGTACATACTCTATAAATATGGTTTAATATACACGATATTTACTGCAATAATGCTAGTCTTTCTTGTTCCAAATCCTTGTATTGATCTCTTTGGTTCTCAATTTCTTCCCTTACTTTATTAATATACACATCCAATCTAGCCAACTCATCGATTTCATCAGGTCTCACATATTCCTGATCTCTCTTGGATTCATCAGATAACTTGTATGGCAATAAATTCAGTGGCTTTTTGGTTAATATCTCGAAAACCTTCTCGGTGGGTTCTTGAAAAACTAATTCATCGTATAATACAGAATGCACCTCACCATTCTCTTTTGGCGGATGTTGAGGGTTGAAAGGATGCAACTTAAGACCGTGGAATATCTGAAAATTCTTTTCGTTGATTCCTAACTCTGCTCCTGAATGGAAATGCAATTTTATTATTATTTCGAATTCACCCCACCCAGTCTCTGTAACTTGATATGGTGGCTTTTCAATCGATCGCACAGGCGTGTCATATGTCTCGTGTAACTTGAATGTAACTTTTTTGATTAATGGAGTCAAATCTATGTTATCAAGAACCGGTTTAAAAAAAACTGTCCATTCATGTGTATGATCAGGCGGCGTTTTTTCTGTTCTTTTTTCTGGAGCAAGACGAACAGAATGATTTCCATAGAGTACCGGAACAGCAATCGATACGTTTTTTATTCTCTTAGAGCTATAACTCATATTATATGTGCCTAAATAGTGTAATAAACACGCTAAGAGAGTAGCTTTCTTTTATTTAATCTGTTGATAATCGAGGTCGCGGATTCCAAGAGCTGACTGCGTGAAGAAAATCTGAACACTACACAATGTATTTATAATTATTATTATATTAAACAGTTATACATGGTAATATTATACTCGTAGAAATATATATAGGCTTATTAATAATCCGCAACGCTCTTATTGTAAAAAAGATTCTGTAATGTAACCCATGATTAAATTTGCTTCGCAGCAGCAGATACGCCAGATGTAACAACAGCCAAGTTGTTGTCTTCCACGTCATCATTTTTACCTTCTTCACGTATCAAAATAGCTCTTAATCTCCTTTCCCGTTCCATAGTCTTATGTAAGTTTCTGAAATGAATGAAGAAAAGAATAGTGAAAAAACCACCGACGATTGCTAAAGCTGCGAAATACCAGACTAAGTGTGGATCTTCCAATGCAGGACTAATGGCATCACCAATAGCTGCAGCAATAGCAGTTGCAAGCAAGAACAAAGCTTGGACAAAACCCTTCATGTGAAGAGGAGCTCTAGTGTAACCTAATTCATAAGCAGAAGTGTTAGCGAAACATTCAGCCATAGCAGATAAAATGTATGGTGTCACCAGGACCCAAGCACTAAATGGTGCTACAATTCCCTCATCAACACATTCTGTGGCATGATCTCCACATTCTATTTGTGTGTAGATTTCCTTTTGGATGATTGCAGCTGCTACCTGAGACAAAGCTGCTAATAAGAAACCAAATGTAATTCTATATACCGGTCTAAAGTCAATCTTCCATTTACGTAATAAAGGATAAATACCGTAATCCAAAATCGGAATCAACGCAATGATAGTGATTGGGTTGAAGTTACTGTACATATCGTTCGGAGTACCGTCACTTGTCAAAGACCCTGATTGAGCAGTTAATGCTGGAGTTGCACCGGTACCACCAGCATCACAAAGGTTGAAAACGACAAAGTATATGAAAACTTTACAAATATTAACAACTTGCTTGACATCCAAGACCCATTGCTCGTTCCAAGTAATAGGACTCTTCTTCTTTGCAACAAAGTATTCTTCACCTCTAGCACTCATGCTGGCTGGAGTTGCGTAATCCCAGAAAGTTTTGTTTCTTATTCTCTTAATCCAGTTTCCTCTGAACAGGACTCTGATGATCTTGGAAGTATTGACAAGAACAGAGCCTTGAAGTTCTTCCTTCTTAAGTCTAGGTTGCACGAACCAAAACGCTAACGGTATGATAAGGTAGATGATAATTGGGATAAAGAAGGCAAACCAGAATCCGATTCTTTGTTCAATGTAAACACTTGGAATTGGGAAGAGCGCACCGATATTAATAGACCAGTAGAAAACCAAGACCATTCTTTCCAAAGACTTTTGACGATCAACAATGACCTTTTCTCCAGATGGCAAGGTTTTAACCACATCGGATTGTTCTGGGTATTGGTCCAACAAAAGTGGTAATAAATTAGGCTTAATGAAACCCGTACCAAATGCCAATGTAATAATACCTAAAACTGTTGGAACAATACCATGACCGCTTGCAATAACAGAAGGAGCAGCTGCCACAACAAGTAAAATATGGGCAACAAAACCACATACAACACCAATCCAGATAGCTTTAAACTTACCAATTTGCGAATCAGCAACGAAACCAGCGTACAAAGGCACAAGATAGGCCACGAATGTCAAAGTGTAAGTAATGGCAGTCGCAACTGGCACACCTAAATCCAACGCACCGGGATTAACAGCGTTAGACGTTAGCTTACCAGTGGTACTTCCCTCGGGTAAAGGGTTGGTAATAAAATTACTCAAAAGTGTCTGGCATGAATAGTATGATGCTCTTTCCGCAAATTCAGCAACACAAAGCATGTAGCAAGCCCAATTAGCACTACCCAAGACTCTTCTCAAAGAACTCGCTTCTTGCTTGGTAGGCTTTCTCAAACCCATAGGGTTGTGGTCGTCGACATAGTGTGTCGAGTAGTTATTGGCGTCGTCGAAGTCGTAGATACGTTCATCTTCAAATTCTTCATTCGAGGCAACCGATTTCGCATCTTGCTCAAGTTGCGAAGCCGCAACATCGTGTACATCTATTTCGCCCAGACTATATTGGTCTTTCACTGGATCTTTCTCGCTGACTTCCTTTACGCTAGACATCTTATTATGAAAGGACTCCTGAACCTATATTTACATCAACATATCAGTTTTCAAGATGGTGCTTTATATTTTAATTCAAAAACTGTGGAGACAATCAGTGGAGCCATTCGACAAACGGCAAACGCGAATAGTGATAAGGTCGTATTTTTCACGGCACTTGAACCAAATACGACAGAGAGGGTTATCTATACTTCTTAATCAAGTTATATCAATCGGATAACAGGAAACGCTTCGGCAAACCTAACTTTAGAACGTCTTTTACAAATTGCCTTACAAACCACATTTCATATCTAACTGATTGGTCCTTCACAACTTATCGGACCACCATGACATATGCGAAATATCGCCTATCAAGAAATATTTTTTTCGCAAGTGCCGGTATCACCTTCGAAGACATACTCTAGCATACTTCCGGCGCACCTATAGATTATTTACAATTATTTTCCAGCACTGTTTCTAATTTCTATTGTGCAATTTTCTGGCTAGCATTTGCGTTAACGGCGTTCTTGGTTTACTTCTAATTTCTTTTTTAACGAGAAAAGCATAGCTGTTGTCTCATCTAGCTTATTCTCGTCCGCCAATGCCGTCTCAGTACGTACTAATCATTATTGGGCGATTCGTAAATTTGATATCTGAAATATGGATGAATTGGTCAAATGCAGGCGAATTTTAGGATTAGTAACGGAGATAAGACCACATAGATGCATTGACGTGTAATAGTTAAAACTATCAGGAATAGGGGAAACGAATGTACGCTCTATATACATAACGGGATAAATTGGCTCCCAAATTTTAAGTCACAAAGAGGGTCGCAACGAATGGAGCTACTCTAGTATGCGGTGATGCGGTTACACATCGATCGTTACATATGTGAATAGCAGCCGAATGATGGCAAAACAGCCCAGAAGCGTATATTGTAGATTCGATCGGTGCCTGGTTGGGAGACGGAACCAATCTGAGAAAATGTGGGGAGCGATTACGCATATTGTGTTGATCCATAGTCCTGGTACGGTATACTGAGTAAAAGAAACCATATGTGTTCAGAGTCTAAAATGCCGTGCTACTACTGTGACAATGTGTGATTGAAACCATGTAACATTTACATGGCTTATAGCATAAATTCGTTACTCTACATAGATGCCTCCAATCACACGTGAAATGAGGAAAGAAACGTTATCATATGATCAGGCGATAGTATCCGATAATTAGAGTATTAACGAATCGAAAACAGAATGTATATACATATATAAGTAGTGCATTCTATTCTATATGCAGCCTAACTAGGCATCAATGGCTTCCAATCTGACATTGTCTTTCCGTTTTCTTCGGACAAGGCACTTGGAACCGAAGAAGCAGGCGTCGAGTGCGGAACATCTGATGCAGATGTTGCTTGCAGCAGAGGCGACTTGGTTTTAGACGAAGCCAACGAAGCTGGTTTGATAGGAACAATCGGGTTGAGCCTTGGATGTTCTTGATTCACAATTCCGGTGGTAGCTGGCGAAGATACGGGCGAGCCCCTAGATGGAGTGGCAGAATTGGATCTGCTTGATATAAGAGGAGTTGTAGTGAATCCTATTGGTGGCTTTACCGGGTTAGCAGGTCTTCTTGATGGCGGTGGTGGTGGGGGTGTAGATGCAGATGCAGATGTAGTACACAGCAACGGATTCGATAAGGGTTTGGAAGGGCTTGGTACTAGTGCTTCTTGATCATAAGGCACTGGTGGTAGTTTTCTGGGAAATCCATTTGATGATGTTTTTGATTGTTCCAGAGAGGTTTGTTTTCTGCTCATTGGAGGTGGTGGGATTCGTTTTGGCAAGGTATTACTACGGTCCATAGGGCGTGCAGGCAATTTTGGTGCATTTACATCAACGTCATCAAAAAGGTTCATTTCAGATAAGGTATCTATCGAAAAGCTGGAATCAGAATTCAATGATGAAGGTTTTGAAGACACAGTCATACTATCCGACAATTCCAACAACGATACTTCAGCTATATCACCATGCTCCTTTTTGTATATGTCGTATAAATGCTTTGAAAGTTTAATTTTCTTTTCTTCATCGACGAATTTGACTCTGCTTCTGATTGTCGAGTACACTGGCTTGTGGTCACTTGCAAATATATTCATACATGAGTTATAATTTAATTGTTTCAATGGATCAGTACCCTTCGATGACATGTACAAGACTCTATCCGTCCACGATGGAATTCTTTGCTTTTCCGACGAGTCATAGTTTGAAGTCCCCTTATCAAATTTGTACGTAGGATAGAACTTAATGACTCCTTCTTTAAACCCATAGAAAGCTCCCTTCTTTGTCATTTCATGATTCAACTGGTCCATTGCAGTTAATTCGTCAAATGCTCCATTCTCAATAAAGTACCGACATTGTTCATTAGGTAATGAGACACGATAATTTAAATCACCAAACCAAATGATATGGTCATGATCTTTAATAGTAAAATTTCTTGTAAAAGTTAAACCTGACATAATGGTCATATAGTCGTTATATCTTTCAACTAAGGCTGTCGTACCTGCGGCCAAATGAGAAGTTATCAATACAAATGATGTCAGGCCGAACTCGAATCTAACACCACATGCACCCTTGTTGGCAGTGATACCACCTAATCCAGTCTTCTTGGACGATCCAGCTACTTGTGTTACTTTATGAACTTGACTCTTTTTAACAAACAAAAAGAGCGACATAGATGCAATTGATTCGGTTCTCAATAACAAATATGGTTCTGCCTGAGAATTCAACTGAGTCTCCAATAATTTCGCCCATAATGACGGCTTGGACGAGTCAGAACTTAAAATCGATCCAGCGTTCAATTCTATAACTTCTTGAAGACCAATCGCATAGACGTCTGGAAGTTCCACCTCCGCATTTTCTGCTGGGAAGAGAAAGTTGGTTAAGTCAAGTTTATTATGGGGCACCGCAGCATTGACATTGAAAGTACCAACGAAGATATTTATGTCATTCCAAGTAGTAAATGAGCTGGCTTCTGCATGCAACTTCTCTTGAACGAATTCATTGATTGGATCATATATTCTCACTGGGGAAGAATTTTGCGCATCATACCCTAATAAGAGATCCATAGTAGATTGCTTTTTAAAGTCCACAAAGGTATTCTGATACATTCGAGAGACAGATTTAGTTACATCAGAAAGAGCTCCTGCGAAATTCATTTTACCAGACCTTGAAAAAGAGGACTTCAACGCATTTGTGCCCGTATAAATTTGTGATATAGCATCACCGTGATCCGCCCATAAAGTATTATGTTTATTAATAAGATCCTCCACTGCATAACGCTCCTTGAGATTATCCTCGCGAGAACCACGTTGATTCTGTAAAGTATGTTCCAACATGCTTTGACAAATCACTTGCTGGATCAAATTGGTACGATCCAAACAGTCCAAACAGTTAGTACGGAAAACACCATCTTGTCTAGTTACGGTTTCACCTTGGGCAGTATCATAGACAAACCATCCAAAATTTTCCATAGAATGGTAAAGCATGGGTAAAATTTTCGTTGCACCTGCAAAGCCACCACTCAGTTGCTTCGTTTCATGATGAAAATCAAACTCACTGAATGCCATTTCATCTCTATGATCGGATCCATTGTATAATTGCTTGTAACGACGCAGGACTTGGACCTCTGCAGGCTTAGTCTTTGATAATAAATTAATAATATGACAGACACCGTACTTTTGACATATTTCTGTAAAATGCTTATTAAAAATAGGTTGGGTAGCTTCAAGGGACCTTGTAAGAGTGATCTTTGGGTTAATTAAAGTCAGATCCTGCTCCCAAAACGTCGGTACGGACCCTCTTATCTGCGTAAAAGCAGAAATTTGCTCACGAGAAGGCTGATTTAATATAAACTCAGTTTCAACAAAATTAGCTACATTTCCATTATCATCTATACCACGGGCATTGAATCTCGTACCAGCTCTTTTCCATGATTGCTTGGATATAATAGTCATAGTATCACCTGATGAATTCAAATTGACCGTCTTTGCAAACCCTCTAATAACTGTGGTCAAAAATCGGTTATCATCCAAGGTAGATTGCACGTAAGAATCCAACTTGGATCTGAATTCAAATATCTCGCACATCATAAATGAATTCCACATATATTTTTCCAGATAATGTTCAAGGTTGATTTTTCTCACGCCTTTCTTTTCATGGTGTAGTCTGGAGTTCTGAATACCTCTATTTTGAATTAGAGACGTCAAATCAAAATCATTGGAGTAATAAAACGATCCGTTCGACAAAAGCTTCTGCATTTCATAGCATGGATGGGGTTCTCTAATATAATTATTTTCTGCCTCAAATTCGTCTGCAGTTGCTGCCATTGGAAGACCCGACGAGTCAAGACTAACAAAATCCCACTCATCGCTCGACAATGAAACAAAATCAACCGAATAAATCTTATCCACAGACTCATATTCTACCGGATGGGCCACATCGGTGATCGCTCCTGTAATCACAGCTAAAAATGCCTTCTTATTAATACTGATAAGCCCCAAACATCCAAATACCTCTCTTTTCAACAAAGGTTTAAATCCGTTCTCTTGAGTAATTTGGTCGTTGGGCAACAATTCAACTGCTACGGCCGATTCCCTTGGTAGGTGTTTAGATTTACCACTATCAATTTCCTGAAAGCATAACGAATGTGTGTCCGAGCGAACACATATTATACGAGGGTCTTCTTTATAAACCACCCTCATTATGCACTAATTTGTCGGTTCCGTGAATTGTTCAATAACCTACTCCAAGTGATACTAGACGTAACTGATATAAATTGAAGGGACTGGAACTTCGACTAACCTGTAAAATGATTCGGCTTTTCAGTTGTTTACAGGTTAGCTACACTTCTGTCTTTACCCACGATAAACTTGCTGCTAATGTGAAGAATATAGCTATTAATGCGCCGAATAGTATCAAGAAGTATTCAGAGATTCCGTATGGAAATTCTCATGTCCGGAAGACTTACAATTTTGTTCAGGTTGGTGGGCCATAAGCGTAGCATAACCCGTACGAACATGTCGCGAGACCATAGGATATTCTCATTTTGCATCGAAACAGGTTAAAAAAGCTCCTATAGAAAAGTATATATACTGTCATATATGAGAAAGTGTATTACAATTGCTTTTGATTGTTACTAAGCTCCAAATGGGTCTGGTGCTAGACATTACTAAAGGAAAGCTTTTGTTTGTGGTTTTGGTGGGTGTATTGATGCTTTTGCGGCTCACTGCAGCCTATACGGACATGAAAATAGTAGCAAACCACAGAAACAAAATACTATACTGATAGACTGTATACTTGACTAAGATATTAAGTATATATCGAGTAGATGTGCATGTTGGGTGTACCTCATATGGTTGTTAGATTCGTAGTTTGGTAGTTGGTCATAGTAGGTCTACAACAAGTCCCATGGTTCCACGGGTTCATTTTATCCATTGTAAGTTCTTTTTTCATCTAATGAGATTTGTAGAATAGCCTTTTCATATCTCCTTTGTCAATTGAACTCTGTTAGGGTATACGCTATTGATAACACCCTGTAGTAAAAAACGCTGGAAGTGATATTTATGTCCCGATTACATAATCGAGGGACTAATTTTCATGAAAAAGTTCAACGAAGCCTATAGAGTACTAGTATTTATATTGTTCATTTGTGAAGAAATATAACAAGAAAGTATTAATTGACGTAAAATGGCATCTCCAAACTACCAAATTACCTTATCTGACGAATCCAAGGAAAGAATTACCAAGGTATTGGAATATTCCAAGACTATTGCTCACTACGGCTTTATTCCATTTGTTTTATACTTGGGATGGTCCGCCACCCCTAACAGACCATCATTATTCAACTTATTGAGTCCTTTTCCATCTGCTTAAGAGGATAAGTCTTAGGGTACTAGCACGAACTGCACAAGTGGACAAGAAGCTGTGCTGGTGTGAATGAGCACAGATGGAGCCACGGCAATTAATGCATGGACCATTGGGTGTATCATGAGTCGGAGAATGTTTATTATGATTGCTTGTGTATTAGAGGTTCTGTGTGTACATTTTTAATGATGAGGGCCCTTGTTTGTGTATGGCTGATTATGTATATAGTTGTTCATGAAATGAAAGTTTTTCTATTTTATAGGTACTTGTAGGGAAGTTTTTGAACTGTTTTACTGAGAAGCTTAGAGCTGTATAGAGTTTTATTGTGCCTCATTCTTTTACGAAGTATATTAGACATTTGAAGTGTTTTGCACTGGTGTTTGATTCATGGGCCGGATGCTTAATGTTTGAGTCTGCGCATTTTTCAGATCAAGATGAGGTTAGCAAGAGACTAAGCAGAAACCATATAAATATAACAATAGTACTAGTCACAAATAATGGCTAAACAACTCACTGAACATGAATCCATGTTTAGCAGGAGACAAGTTGAGGTAATATCTGGTCTTGCAGCTGGATTTTCGACCACTATCATAATGCATCCTTTGGATTTGATAAAAATAAGATTGCAGCTATCACCTGAAATAAGCACCCAACGATTCAAGTCATTGATAGATATCATATCCAAAATAAACACTTCGGCAACAGCCGACTTCAATCAATACAAACAAATACATCAGTCATCGGGTATAAAAAGTGCCGTTCTTAGTCGATATAAGTTTGCCCATACTATATTGCAATACTATAGGGGCATAGGACCAAACATAGGAGGAAATATTGCAGCTTGGTCGTTGTATTTTACATTATATGCTGAATTTAAACGGTTGATTGACTTCTCAAACCCTACGGCCAACTATTTCACGTCGTCCACAGCTGCAGGTGTGGCAACTGGATTATTGACCAGTCCAATCTGGGTATTGAAGACGAGAATATTGGGAACTACCAAAACTGATACTGGTGCATACAAGTCCGTAACTGATGGGGTGAGGCGAGTGCTACAGAAAGAAGGAATATTCGGTTTTTGGAAGGGTGCCATACCCGGGTTATTTCAGGTTCTTCAGGCCAGTTTGCAATTCACATTCTACGATCATTTCAAGCAGTATCGACTCTCAAAAAAGTCTTCCAATGTGGATATGTTGTCCACAGGCGAGTATCTTGGAGCATCTGCTGCGTCTAAGATCATGAGTACCATAATAATGTACCCAAGCCAGGTAATTAAATCTAGACTCCAAAACTCCATCACCGAACACAAGTCCATTTCAATTGTATGCAAGGAAATCTGGCATAATGAAGGCCATTGGCGTGGGTTCTACAAAGGTGTTGGCACCAATATGCTTCGGGTTGTGCCGGCAACTTGCATCACTTTCGTGTCATACGAGACTGTAAAGGATGTGGTATCACACTTATAAAGAATCCCTATATATCTCTCTACTTAGACCCATATATATGTATCATAGACCACAAATAATAGTAAAAGAGCATTAGCATCCATGATTTCGATATTTTCACGTGAATTGAGTATACGCGTTATGATAAACATTTAATTTGTATGGTATTGATGATCGTTTCCTTATTATGCCAGGTATAACGGAAATGACAGTGAGAAAACGAGAGCCACTATCAGATTCCGAGGAGGTCGAACAGATTTCTTCTAAAAAACGGAAGCTTCAATCCGAAAGTAGTCCAGATGTGGATGTCTGGGTTCCACCATCGATAACTACCATAGATAATCCATCGAACTTCGATTCTTCAACCTACCACTCACCCATTCCGCAGGAGATAAAGGCAGCAATGACTGCTCCAGTGGTTCTTGGGGTTGATGAGGCCGGTAGAGGCCCTGTGTTGGGCCCCATGGTGTATGGGATTGCATATTCGCTCGAATCGTACCTGAAGGACTTGCAGGAGAAATACGGGTTTGCCGACTCCAAAACGCTTAAAGACGACAAAAGACGCCAGTTGTTCCAGATGATAGAAAATGACTCCCACGAGTTGCATGGACATGTTGGGTGGGCCACCACAACCATGACGGCGAAAGACATTTCGAGCGGTATGCTCCAGACCGTTTTGGGCAAAGGGTCGTACAATTTGAACGAACAGGCGCATGACACCACCATCGAATTGATCAAACAAGTGATAGCAAAGGGTGTCAACGTCACCAAGGTGTTTGTCGACACCGTTGGTCCCCCTGCTACATATCAGGCCAAATTGCAGAAGATCTTCCCAACCGTCGCCGTCACCGTTGCCAAAAAGGCCGACAGCATCTATCCTATCGTCAGTACCGCGTCTGTCGTCGCTAAGGTCACCCGTGATCTCAACCTACACTATTACAATGCCCATTTGTCTCTTCTACACAACCATGTTTTGGGTTCGGGCTATCCTTCCGACCCCAACACCAGCAAATGGCTCAACGCCAACGTCGACCCGGTGTTTGGTTGGTGCTTTGGCCTTGTCCGTTTCTCCTGGCAAACTGCAAAAGACAGCTTAGAGAAAAACAACGCTGCTCCTGTCGTCTACGAGGCCCAATGCATCAAGGAGGACTCTGGATACCAAGACGTAGGCGACTTTTTCCTGCGTTCCGACTCATCGACCACCAACTCTAGCTCCAATTGTGGCTCCAATTCCGCTGCCCCTTCCCTCACAATCGACTCACTGTTTTATGGCTCTACAAATGTTCTGCTCTAGTCATTTGTCCATCCTCTGTATAGTATACCGTATAGTATTCATCCATTAATGCTACAGTAGTATAATTGCAAAAAAATTGCCGGACATCAAAATCCGAACCAAAGTGACACAAAACCTGGGCGGAAGACAACCATGCGATCGATGAGTATTATAAGGTAACTAACATAGCAAATCCAACAATCAATATAATTTGTTAGACATATAACAGTTATATATTGGTAAACAGAAACAAGAATGAGTGCTTTAATTGCTGCGTCAAGATCTACCATGGCCTTTCGTGCCGTCGCTTGTACTAAACAATACAGTGCAGGTTATTTGCAATTAGCAAGATTATATTCATCGGGTAAATTCCCACCTCATACGGTGATCAATATGCCAGCATTATCGCCAACCATGACACAAGGTAACATTGGTAGCTGGAGTAAGAGTGTTGGGGATGAATTGCACGCGGGAGAAGCAATTGCTGAAATCGAAACTGATAAGGCCTCCATGGACTTTGAATTCCAAGAAGACGGGTACTTGGCTAAGATTTTGATGGGCGATGGATCCAAGGACGTGCCAGTGGGTAAGCCAATTGCTGTTTACGTTGAAGAAGCGGAAGACGTGCAGGCATTTGAGTCTTTCACTGCAGAAGATGCTGGTGATGCCGGAGCTGAGGCCAAGGCACCAGAACCGGAAGCGGAAAAGGAATCGAAGCCAGAAGAATCCAAATCTGAAGCCAGTGACAAGAAGTCGAAGTCTGAGAGTGCACCAGCGCCATCTAAGCCAGTTGCTGGTAGAATCTTTGCTTCTCCGTTAGCCAAGACCATCGCTTTGGACAAGGGTATTGCTTTGAAGAACATCAAGGGTACAGGACCAAACGGCAGAATTGTAGCCAAGGACGTTGAAAACTACAAGGCTCCAGCTGCTGCTGCTGCTCCTTCAGCTGCCGGTGCTGTCGCAGGTGCTGCTTACGAAGATGTTCCAATCTCAAACATGAGAAAGACCATTGCTACCAGATTAACCCAATCCACTCAAGAATCACCTTCATACATTGTTCAATCGCAAATCTCTGTTTCTAAGTTATTGAAGTTACGTCAATCATTGAACGCTGCTGCTGAAGGTAGATACAAGTTATCGATTAACGACTTGTTGATCAAGGCTATTGCGTTAGCTAACTTGAGAGTTCCAGAAGCCAACTCCGCTTGGTTAGGTGATCAAAGTATCATTAGGACCTACTCTTACGTTGATGTTTCCGTTGCTGTGGCCACCCCAACTGGTTTAATCACTCCAATTATCAAGAATGCTCACACCAAGGGCTTAGCTGCTATCTCCAACGAAATCAAGGAATTAGGTAAGAAGGCCAAGGCCGGTAAGTTGGCTCCTGAAGAATACCAAGGTGGTACCATCACCATTTCTAACTTGGGTATGAACCACGCCGTCAACAGCTTCACCTCTATTATTAACCCACCTCAATCAGCTATCGTTGCTATCGGTACTGTCGATAAGAAGGCTGTTCCATCCAATGTTAACGAACAAGGTTTTGTCTTTGATGATGTTATGACTATCACCGGTACCTTCGACCACAGAACTGTCGATGGTGCTCTTGGTGGTGAATGGATTAAAGCATTAAAGACTATTATCGAAAATCCTTTAGAAATGTTGATCTAATCTAAAAATGTTTAGCATTTCTACTGAGCTACATTGATTGAAAAATCTTAATACATCATAATCTATAACATAATACAAAATAAATCAACGAATAGAATAGAATATATGTCTTAATTCGTGTAGTTTGCACTTCAAATCGTAATTTACTACTAAAGTCTATACATCTTAGGATCTTTATTTATACTTAAACGTCCATTTTGTCTCGAGTGAGCATCAACAATCAATAATTTTTAAAAATAAACACGTTTTCTTCTTATCCTCTGTCCAACAGTAAACATAAAGAATAAATGACGTTGAAAACCATCTATATTGCCAGACATGGGTACAGAGCCAATTGGTTACCTCCTCCACATCCACCTAACCCTACCGGTATCGACAGTGATCCACCATTAGCACCACACGGAATTGAACAAGCTAAACAACTAGCAGGATATCTCAACTCACTACCTGTTAACGATCAACCACAATTTATATTATCATCTCCATTCTACAGATGTGTTCAAACTAGTGAACCTATTTGTGAAATGCTTTCAGTACCTTTGGTAATAGAGAGAGGAGTTGGTGAATGGTATAAGAAAAACCGTGGCATTGTTCCCGAACCAGCCAACTACGACGTGTTGAAAGCATTTTTTCCTTGTTTAAAAGATTCAGATGAATGGGATAGAGACTCGACTGTTGGGGTTATTCCTTCATTAGATGGGGAATCTGAAGATGATATTTTTGCTAGAAGTGCACAATTTTGGAAATCGTTCATTCCCGTTTTTGAAGCAAAGTATCCAGATATCTCTACTATTTTGATTGTCACGCATGCCGCTACTAAGATTGCTCTCGGTATGGCTTTGCTTAAGTTCAATAATGTGTATGAAAGCATTGATAATGACAACACAGTATTGAAAGCTGGAGCTTGCTCCTTAGACAAGTACGAACGTGATACTGGTGATTGGTCGATCAAAATGAATGGGAATTGTGAATTCTTGTTGGATGGAGAAGAAATGAATTGGAACTTTCATTCAGAATTTGAAGCTGGTTCCGATGAAGATATCAAAGCAAGACAAGAAGAAGCGAGAAGAAAAGCACAAGCTAACAATAACAAGGAAGTATTTACCAAAGAGCCTACTCCAATAACAGAAATTGCGTCTGGATCTGAGAACTTGGCCAACGAAGAATACGAGGTACGTTCATAGGATGTTTTTAGAATATAATACAATAGAGATCTCCATTACTAACTCAGAGCAAGAATTTTTATGTAACCATAGATGTGCCAATGATTGGTAACTCTAATCTTTCACAATTTGAGGATACCAATCTGTCTACATCCGAGTCGAAACAGGATTCGAAAGAAAATATAACCTCCAACGCAAAACAAAACTATATCAAATCATCATCACATCTTCAGATCACAGATTTGAACAACAACAACCCATTAATTAAATTATCAAACAGTAATGTCAGCACTGATAACGATTCTATTAATAACATATCAGTAATAGACGGTAATATCTATCAAACAAACTGGACAAAATTAGTGGGAACTGAATTGGTTTTTGATGATTATGGTGAGCTAATTGGAAGTGTGAGAGAACACTTAAAATGTAATGAAAACATAAAGATTACGACCAAGAATGAGAAAGAAAAGAAAGATACGGATATGGCTGACGATGACGGTGACGTCAAGGTTAAAGATGAACAAACTTCTTTCTTGCTAAAAGCTATTAAAGCTGTAAAGAAAAAAGAAACGGAAGTATAAGAGTAATTTAGTTTAATTTAATATATTTAAATTAGTTGATTGTGTATATATTTTACTATGTACTCGAGATAGACTGCGACAGCAAGTACAAATTTTATACCAATGCAAATAGGCCTTTTTAGCAACGAAATCAAGCTGAACAAGCATTATGCATTTTAGTCATCCACTATATGAAAGGCTAAAACACTTTCAGTTTGTATTGGCATCTGCATCTCCTCGAAGATTGGAGATTCTCCAAAAGAATCTTCAAATTCAGGATATTAAGGTGATGCCATCCAACTTTGAAGAGAATTTACTGAAAGAAGAGCACGCATGTCAGGAATATGTTTCTAATACATCATTAGGGAAAGGAGAAGCGGTAGTGAAGCAATTGATCTCGCAAAACGGCACCAGCTCGATTATCTTGTCTTCTGACACTATTGTTACGTGCAATCAAGAAATATTTGAGAAACCCCAGACTAAAGAAAAACAGCTTGAAATGTTTCTTAAGTATCGCCAACATCCTGATTTAGAGGTCATCACGTCAGTGAATGTCATAAAATATGATTCCATTACAAAAAAGTCAATTATGAAATCAGCATTCGAAATTACCAAACTCAGGTTCAACGATGAATTATCAGACGAATTTTTGAAATACTACGTTGATAGCGAAGAGGGTCTACATGTAGCAGGTGGTTTCAAATACCAGGAACTAGGATGTTTGTTGTTCAAGTCTATTGACGGAGACTACTTTAACATTGTTGGCTTGCCAGCTGGGACAACATTCCGGCTATTATCTGATATCCTACAACCAATACATTGATACTCAATGTAATCATTCCGCTTCTACTTCATCGGCTTCTGATATATCTTAAATCGGCATCCTAATTCTTGATTCTCAATATGCATAAATTGAATTCAATGATAAGCTTCGTAATTATTTCCGAGCGACCACACCTATGGCTCCTTAAATATTATCACATACCGAGATATTAAATTGGAGTAAAGAAATACCAGAATGTGAATATGCCTCTAATTGCTAGTCATCTCAATATATTCTGAGTTTACTCTTCCGACATTGTATCTTTTATAAACTTAATCAGTCATTAAATGACACAGCTGTACCCATAACAGGAACATGCTCTATTTTGAGCTACTCCTTGGCTTTTTACTAATGCCGTTATTCTCAGCTGTCAATCACTGGATTTTTCATCTGTGTTGCAACTATTTGCATACAGACGAACATAATTGTTTATCTCCACCGAAATCTCTTTCTTTTCCAAAAATTAACGCACATATCTTTGATTGCAGCTATCATTCAACAATCAGTAAGTTTCAACTCTAATACAACGGGTAGTAATAAAGAATAAAGTAAGGACTGAAGGTTAAAAGAGACTATACGATATCAATATCCTGCATATATAATTATGTCCAAGATTGCAGTTTTGTGTAATGATTTATTTTTCAAGCGATGAGACCTAAATAAAATTTAATTTTGTAGTGAGATAAAGACAGAATAGTGTTAGAAGGCATAATATGGGTAAAGTTAGTAATAATAAGAAGCAAAAATCCGAAAAGTCGATCAAGGATATCGAAACGGACTTTCAATTGCCCGAATCTAGTGAGGAAGAAAGTGCCGGGATCAGCGATGAGAGCGATGAAGAAAGTGAAGAGTTGGAAGGATTTTCCAGTGACAGTGATGAAGATGACGAAGACTTAGACGACAAAGAAACCAAGCAGCATGCCACTAAAAAGACCACACCCACAGAAAAACACATACAGGCTTCCGGACATACGGTGACCAGAAAGAAGGCCGCTAGTGCAGCATCCAACCCAGCCAAAAGCAAGAGGGGTGTCATATACATCGGACGTATTCCACATGGGTTCTACGAGGCCGAAATGAAGAAATATTTTACACAGTTTGGGGACATCACTCGTTTGAGGTTGTCGAGAAACAAAAAGACTGGTAAATCGAAACACTACGGGTTCATCGAATTCGCCCACCATAACGTGGCCAAGGTCGCGGCCGAAACCATGAACAACTATCTATTGTTCGGCCACTTGTTAAAGGTCCACTTGGTAGAAGACCCTAACATCCACGAAGACTTGTTCCAAGGTGCCAATATGAAATACAAGGTGGTTCCATGGAAGAAAATCGGCCAGAACAAAAACGATGCCGCAAGATCTAAGGAAAAATGGGACAAATTGTCGCAGAAATGGTTGAAAAAGAGGGCCCTCAAGCAGAAACACTTATCAGACAAGGGCATTGACTTTGACTTGTCCAATATATAGTTTTATTCATTAATACATAACTTTTACCGTGCACAATAGTAGTTTCGGGTCCGTATACATCGTATCGACGTCACGTGAATTGCTCTTCTATCGCTTACGTTCATGATAATTTTTATTGGGCTTGAGCTCTTCACATGGCTTTCTCCAAGAAATCAACGTATATCAAACGTAAATCGCCAACGATTTGTTATAGAGATTAGGAAGAAGAAGATACGTATAATGTCTGAAGAAGAATTGAAAGCATACACTTTAGATGAAGTTTCGCAACACAACACTGTGGACGATCTCTGGGTTGTTTACAATGGAGGAGTCTACGATATCACTAAATACATAGATGAGCATCCAGGTGGTGAAGAGGTTGTCATTGATGTGGCTGGTACGGATGCTACTGAGGCCTTCGAAGATATTGGACATTCGGACGACGCTCGTGAAATTTTGAAGGGATTATTGATTGGTAAAGTAGAGGGTGGTACTGTCAAGTCGCCAGTCAGTACAGCAAGCCAGTCCGAAAACACTGGTTCTTCCTTGCCAATGGTTGCTGTTTTTGTTTTCTTGCTCGCTGTTGGTGTTTACTTTTATATTAAATAGGGATTGAGGTATTTTTAGTAAATGCTATGTAATTCAAGCACGAGAAGATGCTACAGGGTGTACTGAAGGTGCTCTAAGGCCATTGGAGCGACCACAGATGAACCTACGATGTAGAATAATAGTGTGTGAATTTGAATGACTCGTCAGGTACAGGTGGGTTCAGACTAGCTTGTTGGCCTGTTGTTATCATATGCTCGCGTGTGCAATTTATGTTGGTCTTCCGATATTGACATGAACCCAGCTATGCACATTTCGGGTTTTATGTAGATAAACTGGACAAGCTTCGAGAGAAACAAAGAAGGTGTAGAAATTACCAGTTCTACGCTTTTTGTGATGCTATGCAGTAATGCCGTTATGAGATTCAAGTGCCTACAATCTTTCTTCCATATACCCGTCGTTAGTCTATTGTAAATTCTGGACAACGGTCTTCAAGCATCTAATTTACAGTGTATAGTCTAAGCACTGCTGGAATCACAGTATCCGTAGGAGAGAGGGGTTTATACTAGGGTATATGTTCACTGAACATTTCTTCATATATCATTTGCCTATTGAATTGGAATTGATCCAACTGAAAGCTTAGGAACAGTGAGTAATGTCGATAATCCACGTAACACGGTAAGGGCTTTCTGCATGTAGGCAATAGCGTGCTTTTATGAATTAAAATTTCATTTCATGAGGGACGGTCGCATATAAGAGCCAATTTGAGACATAATTAATTGTTTTGTTCTCTACACCTTTCGAAATGTCAAAGTACCAGCAGAGTTCAATTTTCATCAAGAGATTGGGATTGGAGTATCCAATAATCCAATCGCCAATGGCAGGAATCAGTACTGTGAAATTGGCATCTGTTATTAGTTCAAATGGGGCATTGGGGTCTATCCCTCTCGCATCTGTTGACGCTAGGAAGCAAAGTGGAATTGACTCGATAGTCAAACAATTGAACGAATTTAAGTCTCTAGCTAAAACCGATGTTGTTAACCTTAACTTTTTCTGTCATGATCATGACCAACAAAAGACACCTACAAGTAGCCAAACTGCAAATTGGCATAGGCTTGTTGGTAAAGCAAGACCAAGCATTGCCCAAGATATCCCCACGTTACAGAATTCCAATATTTCATTCACGGAAGTAGAGCAAAATCATCCTGAATTGTTTTCAAAGCTATTAGAGAAATTGGTAGAATTCAAGCCAAAGGTTGTGAGCTTCCATTTTGGATTCCCTTCCCAAAAGGCCATTAAGTTTTTGCAAGAGAATGGTATTATGGTGTTTGTATCGGTAACCTCTGTCAAAGAGGCTCGAAAGTTGATTGATTTAAAGATTGACGGTTTGGTTAGTCAAGGATATGAGGCCGGTGGTCATAGAGGAAACTTTATGGTTACTGAAAGATTAGATGAAAATTTGTGCACCTTTTCTTTATTTACCCAAATAAAAAGCCTAGTTGATAATTCTACTTGGAAACCCTTTATTATTCCAGCCGGTGGTCTAATGGATGGCAAGACTATTGAGAATTACTTGGCGAATGGTGCCTCAGGGGTCCAGCTTGGGACTATCTTCCTATCGACACCCGAATCTAATTCAAACGATTTTATCAAGAATGTTGTATCGGGATCTAATGACATTCCTACAATAATGACAAGATTGGTTTCAGGAAAACCTGCTAGATGCTTGCAAACACCCTTTATCCAAGGTCTAATTGAAGACTGTAGTAACTTAAAACTCGATGACCAGCCTTCATATGGTTACGCCTACTATGGCTACAAGACTATGGCGGGATTACTCAAAGACGCTCGTTATGGTTTCTATTTGGCTGGTCAAAATTATCACCAAATTAACCCGGGTTTTAATACAGAACAAGTGTTATTAAATTTAATTGAAGAACTTAAACAAGCTGGGTTTACAAAATAGTCTCTCTTACATTCATATCACATTAGATTTTATATATATTACGATTTTATGCACATGTCTCGATACTTATTACTGTCTGTTTTTCTCTGAGGTAGTATTTTGCAGCTACGCAAATTGGGAACAGCTTAATACATATACAAAAAGTATTTATTTTGAACGATCTATAGAAGAGCTTAGATCTATTCTTATGTGTTGAATGATTACAGGTCATATATCTTGGTCGTTGTAATTCAATTTGTGTATTTATAAAATTGTGCATTTTAGGCATTTCTGACCAGAAAACAAAAATTTTTAAAAGCATCAAAATTTTACAAAGTGAATAAGGTTAACACATTAGAATGTATATCATTGTTATTCCGCTTAATTGAAGAAATCAATCAATGTTAAACACCGCATCGAAAATACCCCATAAATGCACATACATTTAAGTCTGTTTATTTCTATTGTACATATCTATGTCTATTTAGTTGTTTGGCTTTAAACAGTACATTCTAACAGGGTATAACTCTTTTGGCAATCCCTTTTGGATATCACTAGCAATTAATTTAAACCCTGCTTTAATGAATAATTCTCTGAATTTTGCATCCGTTCTAGTAACTGAAGAGTCCGTTTCGTCGAACACGTCTTCAAAGGGAGCAATATTTTCCTTAACTATCAACGTTCCAATGCCATTTCCAATTAATGCAAGCCTACATCTTGCCCAGAACTTGACCAATTCTTCATCTGGCAATTGTCCAACGCACCATTGACACCAGACTAACCAGTATTTTCCTACCTTTTCTGGATCGCATTCCCATTCTTGCATACCAATATCATAAATATCTCCTAGTTTTCCATTATTTTTAACCCCTTCCAACTCTTTGTACATTTGTGCAACAAATGGCTTGACAGGTTCCAATAAATCACATTTGTCACTTACTTTCCACAATAAATCTCTTGTTATTCTACCAATACCAGCTCCCATATCAATAGTGAGCTTTTCTACACCACAAGGAGATATCATTCTAGTTTGTAACTTTCTCAAAAATGTAGAGGAACCAACAATATCTGCCTTAGGAACAGCTGTTTGTTCTCCAAATCCTCCCAATACACCATTAACTGATGCTGGAACTCTTGTCCAATATTCGATAGCGGTACTATAATTTATTTGTGAATCTGCTGCATGGTCCTCATCCATATTGTGATCATCGTTTACCTGAATTGACTTAACTGGCATATTTATTAATGTATCCTAGCTGTACTTAGCACTTATACTGTAAAACTTTTTTAATATGTCTTGCGACATTTGGAGACATCATCTCCAAATGTCGCGATAAGGTAAACATATAATACGCGTAAGCTTTCATCATAAAGAACCATCACTCTTGTTGCATATTTATATGTTTAGAGGCCGTTAAAATGACTTCAAATTACTTTGATTTAGATGATATACTAGCTGATGGTGAGAAGATTCCATGTCGATTTAATATCACTGTACCAGGATTGGGATATTTGGAAGGAAACCCAGGAAAGGCAATTGCTAAAGATACAAAGATTGAATTACCGTTGTGGCTAGCAGAAATCTTAGCTATATGTGAGTTGCTGGAAGATTCGCAACAAAGTTTTATTGATTTGTCACAACCAGACTTCATAAATTATAAAGTAATAAATGCTATTAAGACTAATGCAGTAAACATAGATTTGCATTCAATTTTAACCAACTATTATAAATTATGTGAAAAATGGGCATCAATGTTTAGTGACGCAGAGTTGATAGAAGTAGTGATGCAGATGTTGAAAGAAAGGTCATTTGAAATCAATAATTATGCAAGTAACGCAAACAAACAGATCAACAACAATTTCATTTTTTCTTTAGATGAATTTGAGAAGAAGTTGTTTAAAGTCACGGCTGACAGTAATAAACAGATGCGAAAATGGTTAAAGGATTAAAATTGGGTAATGATTTATGTAATATAAAGTATGATGTTTATTTTCAATTGAGTTAGTATCTTTGATATAGAATTATAGCATTAATCGGTACAAAAAATAGTAATACATTTATACAGTCAGAGATTACTTCTATCCTCTTTATGGTTCATCTTGAGCGGTAATCTCGATTTGGGCATCAGTTAAGGGTTCTTCTTTTTGATCCTCATTCACAGCCTCTTCATTAGGCAACCCATCGTTTTCTATTGTTTCCCCATCTTCATTAAATAAATCATCATCTAATTCATCATCGCTATCATCTATAGTTTCCTTAGACAACTTAGATACCTTCCTCTTTTTAGATGTTTTGATGTCGTCTTCTTCATTGTCATTTTCTTCAGCTTTTCTCTTAGCATCATTTTCATCTTCTGATTCATCTTCTGATGGGGATGGTGCATCTTCCTCACTGTCACTAACAACATTCTTCTTGTTTCCTTTCTTCTTCCCTTCAGTACCCTTTGTAGAAGATTTCTTATTTTTCTTCTTTTTTTCTTCCATAGCAGATTCCTTATCAAACAATGTATCGTCATCTTCGTCCTCAACAACATTCATTCGAGCTTCTTCTGCCCATTGCTGAGCTTGTTCCTGTAACTTCGCTCTTTCTTTCGCTCTCTCTTCTTCAATTTCTCTTTCTCTTGCTTTTCTTTCTTCTTCTTCTTGTAACAACTGAGCCGCCTCTCGTTCTCTTAATTCTTTTGCTTCCTTCAATCTTATTTCAGATTTAGTAACACTTTCAACTGTTTCATCAAGACATGCATTTAATCTATTCAATAATGTATTAGTACCCAAATTAGCACGAGCCTTCAATTCAACTTTTGGGTATGGTGGATGCTTTTCATCATCAGATGATAAATAATTTAAGGTTTCAATAGCTTTGTTCAAATTATTAATTCCTTCCTTAATTTCATCAACAAGTCTTTGTTCAACAGGAAGCTTACTAATAAATTCTGCGATTTGGAATTGAATATAAGCAATGTTAAACCTTAACGAAGATTTTGGTCCAGAAGCGTTTTGAAACGCCTTTTCAGAGTACGATAATGCATTATTCAAATAGCTTAAATTCTTTTCAGATAAACCTCTAGAAAGCCAAGCACGACCTAAGAAAGATAATATTTTGGAGTCATTATTTGCAAATCTTATTAACGCAATTTCATAATTTTCAATCGCTTTAGAATACTGCTTCAAGTCTAATAAGACATGACCCAAATTGAGATAGACTGAAATATCGTTTAATGAATCCCTGATTTTTCTCAAAATATCTAAACCTTTGTTAGATTCCTTGTTTTCAATGTATACGATTGCTAAACCCTGTGCACCATACACGTTGTGAGGATCAACCGACAATACCTTGGTGAACAATTCTACCGCTCTGATGTAATATTTCTTCTTCTTTTCATCTTGACTCAGGCCCTTAATATCTCTAGCCATAATGCAATAAATATTTGCCAATGACAATAACGCGTAGCAATCATGAGAATCATATTCAACCAATGTTTCCTTTTGGTGATTGGTATCCTCATCTGGCTTTAAACCAACCCTTTTACCAAAGGACTTTACAAACCAACCGTAAAATGAACGAATTTCCAAATCTGAAGCGTTCAATTTCAATAAATTATCTAATTCTTGTTTGATTTCTTCTTTTGTAGACTTGTTAGTTGAAACACAATCCAAAAATAATAATCTCAATTTTGCAGAGAAATAATTAGGACATTCTTTGAGTAATGATTCATAGATCCCAATTGAATCTGCTTCATCTGATAACTCTCTCGACCTAGCAAGATTGAAAGATATTGTTATATCTAAATCATTGCGCAAGTCCATTAAAACATCGCCATTTTCATCTTTGAAATCATTAGAAGTCTTCACTTTTTCAGAAGTTGTTTGGAAAATATTTGAAGCTGCCTCGTAATTATGCTTAATGAAATTGAAAACACCAATATTATTATATACCTCCAATGGTGCATCCTGGTTAATTTGCTTCCTAGATTCAATAGCCCTATTTAAATAAGTCAATGACTGATTCATGTCTTTAGTTTCATATAACTTACTTAATATCAAAAATGCATTCAAAGCAACAGGCTCTTGGTTAGCGAATTCCAGACCTTCATCTTCATTTTTCGTAGAAGCTCCTTTTATATCCTTGGCTAATCGCAAATATCTTTCTAACATAGAAATACCTTGCTCTTGTTTTCTCTTGCTTTTATGCTTCGAATATAATACTCCTAAAGAATAATTAACTTCTAAGCATTTAGGGTTAGTTTTCAAAATAGATTCATAGGTAATCGTCGCCTCTTCTGTAGAACCACGATTGATTTGTGATTGACCTAAACCTAATTTGGCCATCAAGTTATTTTCGTTTAACTTAATAGCTTCATGAAAGTATTTCTGCGATTGCATGAAATCCGATTTTGCAAATGCAACTCTTCCCAACCAAAATGCAGCTTGCGACAATAAATTAGATTGGAATTTTGAGACTTTGGAAGGGTTATATAGTTTTGTAGAAGCCGAAGTACCAGAGATTGAGTGAATAACTTTATTACTGATCTTTTCAACCAACGAGTAGTCATTCTTAGAGTAATAATAGGATGCTAAGGTCAATAAAATAATTGCATCATTAGAGTTTTCTTTATAGTTCTCTACCAATTGCTTTAAGCATTTTTCGTAATTTAACTGGAAGTCCTTATCACTCAATGCATTATTAAAGTTAATGTTGAAGCTAGCCAAATTTAATAAAACTTTAGCCTTCAAATTATTTGGATCAAGTTCCAATGCTCTTTTCCATGAATTTAAAGCCATTGTCTCATCTTTAAGAAACCAAAAACACAAACCAATACCGATTCTTGGGTCTGGTTTCATTAAAGGATTTAATATTAAAACCTGTTGATATAATTTTAACGCATTAGCATAATTCTTCGTTTTGTTCAAAATAATTTGAGCTTTCCCTAACAAAGCGAAGCAATTATTATTATCAATCTTCAACAAACTATCGAATATCTCCAAAGCAGGTTCAATTTGATCCTTGTACAAGTTTAGCACAGCTTTTGCCAATAATACTGATACACTGCCCTTGGTGCTGTTTAAATTAGAAACCTGATGGAGCTCTTCACCTGCTTTAGCCAAGTTTTCACTCTTATTTATTCCATTGGAAACAAATTTCAAATATAACCAACTTAAGTAGGTGTGGAATGACAATTTATCTTCACTGTTAAACTGCGATAATCCCATAGCAGTCTTAATAACATTCAAACTTTCATTCAACTTGTTCAGTTGGGAATATGCTGTAGCTACCGATATCCAGTATTTCCTTGGACAGTTTTCAGTTTCTAAGAAACTGATTAATTCGTTACTATCATCGGGTAATTCTTCTACTAAGTTAATACTAACAATTTGTCCACTACTCAAGGGAACATCTAAGTTTCCAATCGTTTCAGCCACGTGTTTTCCTAAATAAAAGGATACATCTATTGGATCTTCCATGTCCGAGCCTATTCTGAGTGTTTATTTGGATTAAATGAGAACTAAGCTTCAATTTTCAGTCAACGGTGAATCTTGTTGATTAATTTTCTGAATGAATGAAAATTACAATATAGGTAGTGCGAAATCCGAATATCCTTATTGATAACTATATAGTTTATATTCCATCTATTACAATCGGAGTATCTTTATTAACCAAAGCGTTGTGAACACAATCGTTAAGCAAATTAGTAACAATTATCTGTTGGGATAATTGAGAATCAGATCTAATGAGTTGTCCTTTAATTTGCGAATTTTTCGGATATTCAAGCAAGTTAGATATATCAATTGAAATGAAAAGTTCCACTTTGAAATTTTGTTTTGCACAGTAATAACGTATTTTGAAATTAATTAGGTTGCTTTGTGTTTCGATGAAAACTATTGGTAATTTCCAGGAGATTGTGTATATATCTTCGTCAATGACTTTTAACATGGACCAATACTTTTTGAAAGTGTGGAAGCTTTCTATTATTGTAGATCCAGAAATAGAGTTAAACAACTTTGGGGCAACGCTTGTCATCATGAAAGCATTTTTGAATGGCATGTAAGAATTCAGATCCACTGAATAGGATATGTTGTTTAAATCATGAATACCATTAAAATCCATTGCAACCTCGACACCCATAAATTGAAAAACGAGTTTCGTACCTTCCATGTATTTGTAGTTCAAATTTGTAAAGGATTGTAAAAATTTGAATTTTAATTGTAATAATTCGATTTCTGACAATTCATACTTCTTGCTACTATTGAAGGACTTCTCCATATCGTTTATTTCTTCTGTGAACGCATTTATCAAAGCCTTATTATCGCTGATAAGCGAGTTTAGCTTATTTACTTCTTGAATTTGTTTAGTATGAGTTTGTTGATTTTCCTTGAATTGTTTACAGGTAACTGCCAATTCATCCCTTAACGAAATTAAATCACTTGTATTTATATCATTACAATGAGTTTCAATTTGCATCAACTGGTTCAATTGATTTGACAAATTATCAAATCTAATTTTCAACTGTTCGTGAATTCTATTGATAAGTTTCAAATTATTAGATAGGAGCTGTCTATCATGAACGAGCGTTTCATACTTCTCATCCAATTGTATAATCAAGTTTTTGATTATTTGGGTTCTCCAACCATACCATACCTCCTTGGCTTGATGTCTTGTGTAGTCTTTGATTAATTGGAACTGAGATTTCATGCTTAATTTCTCATTTGGAGTACTCAGGTAATATTGCCTGAATAATCTAGGATTATTTTCCACTGTGAATTGATTGAACTGATCAAATAGTATGGTTCCATCTTTGATATTTTTGGTAAGTTCCTTGCAACTGAAATCATATAGTTCTAGTAAAGGCATTCTATTCATAGCAGTCACAAAGTCATCAAATTTATAGTTTTCTTCATTATTAATTTTCGGCAACGAAATACTTATTCTGTCGACAGATTTGATTCCAATTTCTAAGTCATCATAGAATCTAATGCTGATATCTTTCAAAAACTCATCTAGCGAAACTGGTATATAATTTGGATCCAATTCATCATCAGCTTCAATAGATTCTGTACTTATATCAGCTAGGGGGATAGTAGTAGTAATTGTCTTATTAATACTATCATTGGTATCAATTTTTGGATACTTATAAGGTATTTCTTCATTATCATCCATAGTCCTCTTGAGGTGTACTTGCTTGATTTCACCATAGTCCTGGGTCAATTGCATTTTTTGAGATGGTTGGTCGACTTCATGATTAACGTTGGTATTAGACAGTTCTTCCAGATTTTCATCTCGTTCAATTTGAGCAACTTCCAAATCTTTCGAATCGTGAGGTTCTTTATCTAGATTTTGAACCGTTTCACTTACATTTGGATTAGTAGGTTGAATGGACGCATTTCCGTCTTCTTTCTGTGTAGGTGTATCAGCCGCATTATATGGTGGAATCTCATTAGCTTCGTTGTCTTGGTTTGCAAAATCTTCCAAATGTTCGTTTCGTATATATGATTCTTCATTAGTATCAATATGTCCATCTGCATCATCACAACGTTGTATCCCATTAGCGGTATCCTCCGAGGTTACTTCTTTTACATCAGATTCCTTTTGCTGTTGATTACTTATTACATTCTGAGTTTGTTCGTTTCTACTACTAGGATTAATTTTCTTCTCAATATCTGGGTATTCATTGTCTCCTAGTTGATGCGCAGGATGCAAATCAGATATATTTATCTTTCCCAACTCTTGAGTAAACTCCATAATTGATTCATTGTCTTGAACTTTCAGGGTTTCATTGAAATGAATCATTGGTCCAGTATCAAGAAGCTCATTTATCGATTCGGATCTGTTTTCTTCGTGGTATATCTTTGTCATGTCCATGGTAATTTCCTGATTAAACTGATGATTTTCCTTATAGTCGGTACTATTCTGGACGTTGACGTGCGAATAGAATCTGGTTATATCCATAGTTTCTTCTGATTCGTACTCGTTTTGTTTTGTAGTCTGTTCATATTCACTGTTGCTCAATTCCACACGATTTTCTAAATACTCATGACCATTGTTATTCTCTGATTCTTTGTCTACATGATCACCAGATCCTGTTGTGGTTTCTTTGCCATTATTTATATAGGAAGCTGAATTAGGAATTTCATGAGTTTCAATGTATCTCTCAGGTTGTTCAATATCTGGATTCTTCGAATTTATTCCGCTTCCAGCCATATTGATAACGTTTTGGTAATTAAGCCCAATGTTACTGGTGAGCTCCATATCGCCGTCTTCCTCGTCTTGGTAAGAAGGAAGAGAGAGAATATCATTCCGATCTGTTTGTTCATTGCTAGAGTCACTACTTTTATTACTTATTGCTTCTGTGTGTTTAACACCATTGGGTGTCATACTGGCATTATTTCCTTGATCCATATCATCACCGCGCGTGTTATTCGTTGCAACTTCATAGATAGGCACAATTTGTCCCGTCAATTCCATTGTTTCCTCTTCCCCTTCTTCATTGTTATCATCGAAATTTGCTAAATCATTCTCTGAGTCTTCATCTACATTAATACCACCATCAAATTCATTATATGTTTCCTGGGTCTGTTCCGCATCGTCATGGGCGGTCCCAATTGTATTATCATCAGACGTTGTGCTATTACTATCGTCTTTAGATTCAATAGACGAATTACCGGAGTCACTATTATCTCTCAGCAGAGGAATAATGGCAATAGTTTCTCGTCTTTTATCTGCTTGAACTGGTACGAAATTTATTTTATGAAGCGTCACTTCTGGATGAAAGGATACTCTCCTGTTTAAACGATTCGTGGATGGCAACAATGGTAGTGTCGTATCATTCTTCAATATACTCCTAGACGGCTTCTCCACCATATTTTCTTTATTTTCTTTATTCATAGCTGCCGTCGATAGTGTAAAAATGTTGTAGAATAGAGATCATGTAAACAATCAAATGTTTTGTAAACAAAAAAAATATAGATCCGGTACGCGTACGACAAAGAATGTTTTCAATTCTTTCTTTTACGAACTACAACAGGCATTAGTATTGTCTTGATCAAATCAGATCAGGTCAGATTAGTGTAGAACGTGTGGTGTTGTTTTAAAAGAGCCAGTTTCTTCCATTGTGACTTGCAAAAAAATTGCTTTCTCATGGCTTGTTTCTAAGTATTAATATCTCTTTATAATGTATACTAGTGTTATCCAGAATAAACATCTTCCAACTGCAATGGAAATTACCCAAAGGTTCGTATTTGATAAAAGCATTCATATCTACATAAATATCAAAGCTATCACATTAAACTATTCTAACTGCGATCCCGTGCCAATAATGCTAGTCATTTGCATAAATATTTATAGACATTCAAAGAGTCCAAGCTTAAGCAAAGAAGCGCACAAGAACACATAGATGAGCTATAATAACGTCCTAGCTAGAACGCTCTCTGTCACTGTGGGCAATTCACTATTTGTGTTAGAACTCAGTTTCACCTTCCTTCCTTCTTTTCCGGGGTAGTTTCTACATCCCATAATCTACGTCAATCTACGTCAATAACTGTCAAACAACTATATTCTATCAACATACCACTACTATAGCAAATATTGTAGTAACATAATCAACATTCTACAGAATTAGGACAACATTGTGCTTTGCAGCTTAGTAGGTTCGTCGAATTAAAACTACCTGATATCACGTAACAAAATCCTAAATACAAAAGAAAAAGAGAAATAACTTCCAACGCTTCAATGTATCATATTCAACATGCTGAGCTGATTAACGGGATATTAGTCTATGTTGTACCTCTTCCATAAATCAGGATTATTGTGAGATCTCAAAAGTTTTTTTTCCTTCGCGAAGAACCTCGGTTGAATGGTAATTAGTACCCCAAATACCGAATATCACAAGCTCCAGTCAACCGAAAACCCCAGATACTTCTTTATAAATAACGAAAATCACTTGATATAAATTACATTTGATTGAATATAATTTGACAATTATTGAATTATAGATTAATTATATTATAACAGAAAAAAAAGAGATGGTCGCCGATACAATTCTTTATCATCCAACATTTGGTAAATTAACTAGATTTCTTGATACTACTCCAAAGAGAGAAAAATGTTTCAGATTAGTTGTATATTTGTCAAGATTTTTATCATACTACTTACAGAGACAAGGATTTTCACCAGAAGTAGTTAACATTTTCAAGGATTTGAAGCATCACATCACAATCATCAGAAAAGGGATGAGATTCTTGAAGCCTTTAAACCATCTTCAAGCTGCAGCACAGACTTTCGACAACAAGTTGATGGATCCAGTTTTACAGAAGACCACAGTTATCAGAAACTTGGGTTATGTAGGATATCTTTCTTTGGATTCGATTACATGGTTAAAGTTGATGAACATTATTTCAACCAAGAGATTCCCAACCGTTTCTACCTGGACTTCAAGATTCTGGTTAATTGCCTTGATTGCAGGTGTTATTAACTCATTGAGAACTTTGAAGATCAACAACGCCAAGTTAGAAGAAAAAGAAAGCGAAGAGATTAACAAAAAGATCTATGCTGCCAAGAGAAAATTAGTCTGGGACTTCTTGGATATGTTCATCTGTTTGAACAGTTTGAACTACTTGCACTTCACTGAAGGAGATGTTGGTTTGGCAGGTACGATCACTTCGATTATGGGCTTACATGACTTGTGGAAGTCTTCAAAATAATGAAATTACCGAGTATAAGAGCGATGCATGGTTCAAGAATCGTGTTGCTTGCATTACCTTTATTTATTCCTTCCTTAACAATGCTATCACATACTATTTTTTTGATTTGTTATTATATAGTAATACATACAAGGATTCCATCTTATCCCATAAAGGTACCGTGTGAAACATGCGTGTCACATATGCGAGTTGTTCTCTGTGGTGCAGCAATTCACCCAATCATTGACTTTGCACAGATCAACAAGCCATTTAGATATACAACTAGCCGTATGTAGTGAATAATGCCATTCTTAGGTGAAATATTTACACTATTTGGGCCCTATACTATTATCATCAAATCCTTGATAATACCCATTCCAGTACCATTTCATGACTAGGTCTTTTAATTCTTTCTGTAATTCTTCACTATTAGATTGACTTGCAATTAATTTCTCTAGACGTGGTGCTTCTATGCTAAGCGTATGCTCTTGATTGTGTGAAGTTTTCAATTTGGACCAGGTCTCATTTATTCTGTCGTCTATAGATGACATATTATAGAAAAGGAAATTGTAATATTAAGACACCAACAAGGTTGATTTGTCCTCCGAATTGCTATACTCCTTCCCCAGTTATTGTATGTACAAGGTATTGCTTTCGTCATATAAATGTAACTATTTAGTGTAACTTGTAAACGTATGCGTAATATGCAAACCATCTCATCACCAAAAAATTATTCAGCTTGTTGATGATAAGCTGAATGAAAATATTCTGGTAGAAATACGCTTTACTATGAGTAATGAAGATATCAAGGAAGTGAGGATCTATATTGGAAATATATCTCCCAAGTTGGCCGAAAATCAACTGTCTTTAGAGACGAGATTAGGTAAATTTGGAAAAATGGTCAAGCCTTTAGTGTTACATACAAAACCGATTCAAGACTATTATTTTGGATTTATAACATTAGAAATAAGTAATGCAAACTTTGAAAGATTGAAAAATGCATTTAATGGGATTCTTTTCATGGGAATGAAGTTAACCGTAGGAATTGCCAAACAAGATTTTCCTGAAGCATGGGCGAATGATTCTAAAAGACCAGACTTATTGAAGTTCGACAGAATAAAAAGAGACCGGATCCAAAGAGCTAGGACCCAGAGAATAAATGAAGCAAATACCCCATATTTTGTAAATAATATTAATGGTAGTATAGTTTCAGGATCTTTGAACATTGGTGCAAATTCGGCTTTGGGGTACTCAAAATCAAGCCATACTTTCAATAATATGTCAGGAAATATCAAACAGACCCAACCAACTCAATCTTTAATGGGTGAGAAATCGTATAGTACAAATACGACACTGACTAATGTTGCGTGCCAATCCATTTCTAGAACTTCAGGAAAGGGTGAGATCATTAAAGGTAGACATAGAATCACCAAGAGACCACATCTCCATCTTGCAAAAGGCCACCAAACATTGCGGATATTGATTAATGGTGAATTGAAGCAAATACAAGCCTACAAGACGAAGTTATGGGGGATGGAAAAACATAAGACTGTAAGGGATTTGACCTGGAAATATCAAAATGGGACTTGGAGAAGTGGTGATGATCACATAATTGAGAAAAATACCACGGTGAGAATTAGAGATCCAATAATCGGAGGGCCACAACCCATGGAACGCGGAATTGATGGAAAAAAGGCTGCGAATTACGGAGCTGACATTGATGTGGATTCTGAAGATGATGAATTACAGAAGGAGCGAAACAAGAATACTGTAGTATTAGCTTCATTATTCACCAACTATGACTTTGATAAGCCTATGGAGTTAAGTGATGTTCATGATAATGGAATAGATGAAAAAGATATTGTATACGATAGTAAGGGCCGTCGTAAAGTCCACCGATATGATTATGAAATCGAAGGTAAACAAGATGACGATGAGGCAGATGAGTCTAAATATAATATAGACTCCAGTAAGGCCAAAGAAATAATTAACTCCTTCAAGCTGATGCCGGAAAAACCTAAGGAAGAGGTTTATTACGACGAGGACGACGAAGGAAACGAGTTAGACTTAGACCATTTGGGTAAACAATACACGACAGAGGCAATCAATAAAAAATATGACGAAGACCGTGGATTCGAAGTCGTGAAGACTAATAATGGATGTCGCGAGGACGTACATACTCAGGATCCAGATGAACAAATGCACGAACCAAATCAAGTAGAAAATGAAGAAGAAGAAGGAGACGATGAAGAAGAATTTGTCCCTACGTTCGGCAGCAAGAACACAGCTCAAGTTAACAATACAGATACCTTGAGAACTTTATTCAACCCTAATCAAACGCCTTCAGAGCCTCAAGAATCTCTGTTCAAACTAGCTCTTTCCGAAGACGACGATGACGTAGATGATGAGAAAGTAGTGAATGCATCTCAACAAATGGAATTACTAGAGAAAATAAAATCAAAACAGAAACAAGAAGCCGAGGAAATCTTAACTTCGAAGGCCAAAAAGTATGGGTTGTTCTGGTCCCATTCAGACTCCCCCTTCTTACAATCTCAAACCCAGTTGAATAAGGTTAGCGGTTTGAAAGATTTAGTTAAGTTGCCTGGTGAAGCTGATACGCTAGTCGATAATGCAGAAGGTGAATCACCTTATGAACAATGGTTCTGGAAGATGAGAGGTGAGCTCTCTCGTGAATGCAAGAGACGTAAGAGGGACTTTTTAAGAATGTTGAAGAAAAAGACCAACAAAAACCCAGTTATATAGACTAGCAAATATATATAGCATATAGCATCAGATACTCGTAAATTAATATTTGAGATAGATCTTTACGCACTAAATATTCTCATCTATCAAAACTTCAAGAAATTTGTTAGAGCCCATGCTATAATGCCGGAACAAGATAGAAAAGACGTCGAAAAGCCTGAATTACCCCCGTTCACATTGAAAAATGTGCTGACGGATATTTATAATGGCATATTGGCTTTATTCACTGATCCGTTCTGTACTAGAATCGTTTGTCCAGTTGTAATTGTATTGACTTCTTTATTATCGAAGTTCATAATATATAATGTTCCTTATACAGAAATTGATTTCAAGACGTACATTCAACAAATTCAAATAATTAATGATGGGGAACTTGATTATTCGCTAGTGAAGGGTGATACGGGTCAAATAGTTTATCCAGCTGGGTTTGTACAAATCTATCAAGCCCTCAACTGGCTTACGACAGGGGGTACTGATATTAAGGCAGGACAAACACTATTTGGGTATTTGTTGGCGTTGACTAACTTTTTGGTTGTAATTGTCTATACAATGGCTCCTGATTTTCAGCCATGGCCAGTTTATCTTTTGCTCTTGAGTAAAAGGTTATTCTCTATTTATGTGCTTCGATTATTCAACGATTGTTTTACTACAGTTTGCATGGTAAGCGTGACAATTTTGTTACAACAAGCAGCATACTGGTATAAGAAAGGTGGAAGCTCAATCAGCTTTTTGTTGACCATTGTTGCAGCTGATTTATACAGTATTGCAATTTCTATAAAGATGAATGCTTTGTTGTATTTCCCTGGGTTCATTATAGTTGCATATTTCGTATGTGGTGAAAATTTATTAAAATTTGTAACAGCGTTATTGGTGATTCCATTTGTTCAAGTGCTTATGGGCTGGAAGTTTTTGTTACCGTTATTTTATGATGAGGAAGCTTCGCACATTAGATGGACCTATATCAACCAGGCCTTTAACTTCAATAGAAAGTTCCTATATGAATGGACTGTCAATTGGAGGTTCATTTCTGAAGGTCATTTTTTGTCAGATACCTTTAGTCGTGGATTATTGGCTGCTCATGCTTTAGTTGTATTCTTTTTTGTATTTACAAGATTCATTTCGCCCAAAATAACGGGAAAGTCAATATCTCTTCTCATAAAGGATGGAATATTTAGACCTTTGACAAATTCAGTTAATGGAAATAATTTGTTGATAGATCCTAAACATGGTCCAAAACTTGTTATGCTAATCTTAGGATCCACCAACGTCATAGGCATTTTATTTGCAAGATCTTTGCACTATCAATTTCTTTCATGGTATTGTTGGCAATTACCGTTCATGCTCTATATGACGGGTTGGAGCTTGTTTATTTGCTTCCCTCTCTGGGCAGTGCATGAGTGGTGCTGGAATGTATTTCCATCTACACCTATAAGTTCTGGTTTGTTGATAAGCATTCTAGTTATGGTATTATTTGGAATATGGTATAATACGAACGAATGGTTCCCTAAGACTTCAGTTGATGATGTTTTAAATACTGACGAATCAGGTGAATCTAAAAAGGATAAATAGATAAAGATATTATATTTATTTCATAATCAATATAGTGCATTATAAGTGTTTCTATTCACTCGTAAAGATTAATGGATGCCCTAAAATTAATTATCGTATACTGATATAATAAATTAAAGTTACATAATACACTGTAATATAATACACATCTTAATTAAGACATAAAAAGCTATTTAAAATTATTTTGTATCACCATAATACAAAAATATATGAAGTTAAAAGTATTTATTAAGTTTAAATTAATCACCATGTTCAATAGCATCCACACTTCCCCAATTAAACCCATTCATTCCATCATTTAGCGAATTATCACCACTTCCATCCAAAAACTGGTTGAAATCAAAATCAATATCATCCAACCCAGTATTAGTCATAGGCGCTCCGAAAAGGTGGTTATCGTTATTATTGTTCCCTCCAAGAATTTCCACAGGGAAAATCTGATCACTAGGTTGATCTTGAAAGGATGCTGAGCTAGTAGAAGGAATAACATCTTCGTTCTTTTTATCTTTGGAAGGTTCCTCTGGGATAGGCTTCTCTTTGCTAGCTGTATTTTTAGTTACAGTTTGTTTATTTGGTGATTCAGTAGTAGAAGTATTTTTACGCTTTCTCTTAGAAACAGCATCATTGGCTGACTCTGAAGCAGGTGTTAGAGGTGCAGAATATTCCTTTTTGAATGCTGTACCACCACTGTTAGTATTGTTAGGATTATTACTGGTAGCGCTCGTTGCACCACTATTTATATTAGACGCTTTAGTCGTAGAAATAGATGACGCGCTTGGTTTTCTACCTCTTTTAATTGGAGCATCCTTCTTTCTTTTGGAAGCTGCAGAAGTATTATTGGTAGTTGGAGAAGGTTTATTAACAACCGGCGAATTTATGATTGCAGAAGGTGACGCATTCAGGGGATGGTTTTGAGGATTCCCTTGTTGTAATTGTGCTTGAGGTGCCATCATACCTGAATTTAAAGCCATCAATCCATTTGGATCCGCTGTGCCATTATTTCTTGCGATGTCAAGTCTCTTTTTGTTTTGCTTTTCAAGGAGCATCAATTGCATTTGATAATCTTGAAGAGCATTCATATTACGATTTGTAGGAGCCCCATTATCGGAAGGATTAGAATTTGGAACCAACATATTGTCACCTTGGTTTCCTGGCACCGGCGGCTTGCCACTAGAATTCATTCTCATTCCAATTTGAGTTTGCAGCTGCGAAAAGGCAGCCTGTGCTTGTCCATTACCATTTATTAATGGTTGTTGAGGTTGTTGAAACTGTTGAACTCCGTTTGGTTGCTGAGTATGCTGCGTTTGTGCTATTTGGGAATTCATTCTTTGAACGTTTGAAGGTGAACCATGACTGGAAATGTCTTGAGAATTTGGTTGCCCGGGAGCTGGAGGTTGTTGTGGATGGTGCTGCTGGGCTGCAACAGCTTGTTGACGTAGGTTATTCATTTGGTTCTGCGCATGCTGTTGCATTCTGTTCTGTGATTGCTGTTGCTGTTGTTGACTAATGAACATTCTCTGCTGTAGTGTGAGGTTGTTATTTGGTGGCATATTACCAAACATTTGCTGTTGTTGTTGAGGATCTATAGGATTTCCACCCATTGACATTTGTTGTTTCATCATCATTTGCATCATATATCGTTGTTGCTGCTGTTGTGAATCCAACTGTTGTTGCTGGGAATTAAATTGTTGTGGAACCTGTTGTTGATCCATAGGTGCCTTCTGCTGTTGCATTTGTTGCATTGGCCCATTTGCGAGTCCAAACATGTTCGGTTGAACATTTAACCCTTGAACTTCTTGCTGTTGTCTTTGTTTCAACATCTGCGATTGGTAGTATTGTGTCGCCAACTGTGATCCACCTTTATTATTTTTCGCTTGCATAATGTCCCAGAATACCAGCCACCATTCGAACAAAAACCCCTGCGGCGCTTCCATCGTCAACGCCAAAGACGGTAGGTTATTTTCTTTTTGGAACTGCTGGGAATTAGCACTTGGGGTATGCGGTGTAGATACATTAGAAGGACCTTGTGGGTTACCAGTAGCCATCTGATGAGGTGAATTGTTATTCGGACTTGATGAACTATTTTGTATCGATGGAACCTCTGCCTCGTTTACAAAAATTCTCGCTGTTTGTGGAAGTCTGCTCTTAATAAGAAAATCGTACACATACGCATTCAAGAGTTGCTTTGCATTTGAAGCCTCGGTATCACTAATGCTTGTATTCGAGTCCATCGGCCCTTTATTTGTCGACGTTGTTCCGCTAGGCCCATTATCGGCTCCTAAACCCCCAGGAGTCTTCTTACTATGTAAATGTGGAGTGCTATGATGACTCATTTTGATATCTATTAATGTTTTCCCAATACCTTTTCTATTATCACCTAGTATGCTTCTATGCTCCTTATCTATCCTTAATAGTTTAGTCAAGATTACTATGCTCTCAAATCCGATTCAATTATGCCTCAAAAATCTCCTACTTTTTTATCCAAAAGGAGCTTCGATTTTTTAATTTGATGATTAATAGTTATGCCTAACACTTTTCACCGATCTCTTATTTACTAATCAATCTAATATGTCTCTTGGAAGCAGTGTATTCTTTGATTACAGACTCAATAGACCCTTTTTTATGAAAAATTGGGCGTTCGTCTATCGGCTTTCTTAGATTACTCAATTAGGAAATAAGTGACAAAATTATCTCGATAAATAAATTTTATTCATATTTAACCTATAATCCTTATAAACAAACAACGAAGAAGTATAACACGATATATATATGTAACAGTAAAACAAACAAAAACAACGTTTTAATATCCAAAACAAAAAACTAACCAGTAAACAAGCAAAATAGTACACTAAAATTATGCCCTTATATATCCCATAACTCTTGCAGATAAACCCATATACTGTCAAGAAAAAGAAACCCGTATTAGCCCCAGACAGTAGCATCATTCAAGCTGCGATTACTGTCATTATTTCCCCAAATGCTGCTTGAGGTAGCAGTAGAGCTGAGAGATCCCGAGCCGTACCCAGAAAATGTGCCCGATGCGAGGTTGGTATCAGTCTTAAAGTCTGTTGGCTGGAAGGGATCGAACATGGTATATATCAGTGAGTGGGAAACTACTTTAGGAGATGAAGGTTGCTTTGTCAGGGCACTTGCTGATGTTTGGGAGACAGATGGTATGGGTTGGTATCCTTCAGGGTAAGCACTCCGAGTCATCTCTGAAGAAATATTTCCAAATACATTTGGGGATGCAGGAGTAAGTTGAGGTTGATTTGTCGGAATATTATGTTTAAAAGGAACAGTGTTATGACGCCTCGTATTCTGGTTGGTGTATGTGTAATGCCTGGGAGGTTGGTTTTCGATTTCGACTAATGTTTTTTCTATAACGTCGATCTGGTTACCAAAAGGTTCCACTTCGATGCATCTTTTGGGATAACAAAAAGAGTTGGCCATAGTTATTCTATGTAGTCGAATGTAGCTCGTAAAAGTATTATATGTGTAGAAACGTACAAATCAAGAAATAAAACAAAAACTTATTTGGTTGGCTCGATTTATGTCCCCGGAAATTTTTCAGAAGCACACTGTCTTTTACAGATGATGACAATAAGGCCAAGAAAGTCTGATTTTAATATAAAACGGCTCTATACTAACAGATAAGATTAGTGACTAAGCGGAAATCGTAATTAACGTCTATACTATTAAAATACAATAAGAATGTGATAACTATACAATAGCGATGGAAGAGTATCAAACTAACGTTTCTTTTTTTGTTTGATTTCTTCGTCTTTGGTTGCATGTAATTTGATCTGGTTAGGATAGTCGGGTTTGTTCCCAGTATGACCTTGAGACCAATCGTAACTCATAGCGTAGGCAAATATAGTTCCATTTTTGTTGAAGCAAGTTGCCGGTATAGTGCAGTTGACAGCAGGGAATGTTTTTAATCTCTGTCTAGCATCTTTGTCCCAAAAGCAAAAAGTTCCATCGGAACCAGCCGTGCTGAAAGTCCCATAGACTGGATGGAATGCAATGGAGTTGACAGAATAGATGTGGGATTCTGAGTTGGCAGACGTACGCAAGGCCGATGTGGCATTGGCTCCTGTAGGACTTTTACGATGACATCTAAATGAGAAACCAAACTTGCTCTGCTCGCTCTCATCGATATACTGGATGGCGCATCTACCTTCGATAGATCCAATTGCAAAACCATTGCCCTGTGGATAACAGCTTATGGACCTAGTTTGCCATTTCAATGGAGACATTGAGTTCTTGAAAATTTGTTGTGGATTGTTCAAGTCAATGATGCTGATTTGTCTTTCAGCACATCCTACAACCAATAACTTTTGCGAGGAATCCATGCAATAGACCCTTTCAGGCAAATTAATGGTGGACACTGGCAGGGGTGATCTCATATCCCAGTACTTCAAAGTCTTGTCCCACGACCCAGAAACAACCACTTGTGTATTTGTAGGTCCACATTCAACATATCTAACAGCCTTGACAGGCGCATCGTGCACCCCTATCTGCTGTGCCTGCTGCGAGGCTATATCGAATAACTTAACCTGTTTATCCGCACCTCCACTGACCACCTTGGTACCATCAGTAGACCACCTGGCACTGAAGACAGGTGCTTCGTGCTCAAACATCGCTCTTCCTTGATTATTACCCGTATTTGAATCAATTTCGTAAATGCGGACCTTTTTGTCCCAACTAGATGCCACTAACAAATCCTGTTGTGGTGAGAACGCTATGTCTGATATAGAGTCTTCTGGCGGATTATTAATAGTGATATCATTGATCAATTCCTGTCCATTGGATGCACTCGTATTAGTGGAGGATGCAGCAGTATTGCTGCTTAAAAACGACATCTTGGCTACTTCTAATGGATCATAAACCAGATTACTTCATACAAAATTTCAAAACATCACCAAAATTTTACTAAATCAACAACCTGCAAAATCATTGTAACATGTAAATGCTCTTTTTTTTTGATAACACCTGGATCATACTGATACTACTATCAAGTATATATATCGGGCAATTTAATACCAGCTTTACTTAATTGTTACTTTGTTATAGGTATTTGATTTGATTAGGTGCTAAAACTAGAGCACTCGGTAAAGAAGATGTCATTTTCAGTACCAAATTCGGTCAAGATATCTTACGATGATGATGATATACCCATACTATCATATGATAATGATACGTCGATATCGGCTAATATACGAAGTGATATGAATAAAAAGGAATACGAGAATAATACTTACATTGATTGGAATAAAGAATCTAAGGTTGAGCCTAAGTCTTCGGCACTTATATATCGGAAATGGACCACGATTATCGTACTGTCGATTACATTGGGATACGTGACGACTTTCATTGATTTGGCATCTGTGTGGTTAAATGATGTGAAAAAGGGACTTTGCTACGGTGAGATAGATAAATGGTCGCTTTCAAATCCATATCTGACTTGCCCAGCGGATGATTGGTATGATTGGTCGCAGATTTTGGTGGGGTCTCGAGGAATTATTTCAAATGCTTTGATCAATTTTCCAATATACTTGGTGTTTGCCGGAATTTGGATAGGGGTGGCGGCCTACATCACCATCAAT
This sequence comes from Debaryomyces prosopidis, assembly GCA_030578795.1. Taxonomy (NCBI): domain Eukaryota; kingdom Fungi; phylum Ascomycota; class Pichiomycetes; order Serinales; family Debaryomycetaceae; genus Debaryomyces; species Debaryomyces prosopidis. Next base: position 720,868 of record JAKTZG010000003.1, on the reverse strand, counting down.
CGAGACATTTTCATCAAACAATCAGGAATTCCAGAAATTAAACTCATTATCTCTGGGTTCAACTATGATTTACCACTGTACTTAGGATTGCACACGTTGATCTACAAGATCTTTGGATTGGTTCTTGTTGTCAGCTCGGGACTATGGTTAGGAAAGGAGGGTCCGTTGGTCCATGTATCATGCTGTATCCTTAATATACTCTATGGCGCCATCGTGAACAAGGAGAACCAGAACGAGGCAGTAAGGAGAGAGTTATTGAGTGCTGCTACTGCCACGGGTATATCAGTTGCTTTTAATGCACCAATTGGAGGAGTTCTTTTTGTGTTGGAGAGTATCCCTAGTTTTTTCACGCCTACAAAGGTTATGTGGAATTCATTCGTAAGTGCTACCACAGCTGTGGTAGTTCTTACTGGTTTTAAGTTATTTACGGAAGGAGAGAACTTTTATGAAAAGGACTTGTTTAAAGTCAATTTTGGAAATTTCAGTTGGCTCTTCGTAGAGCTTGTTCCTTTTGTCCTTTTGGGAGTATTAGGCGCATTTTATGGATATATATTCATTAACTTTAATTCTAAATTTTCCTCAAAGTATTTTAGAGGTAAAGTGCAACAAAAATTGTGTCAAATTTTTAAATTATCTGATTCATGGGGGAAATATTTGGAAATATTTGCTATAGTTGTTCTAACAACTATACTTAATTTTCCATTTGAAATGACAAAATTACCATTACATGCATATTTGAAAATATTGTTTACGGATTGTCCAGATGATTCTAACATAGAGTTAGATTCTAATTCTTCTAACTTCATGTGCCTGCCATCAAATGGAATTACTAGTTTGAAATTACTTTATATTATTTTTCAGGGGTTCTTTCTTACTTCTTATACTTACGGGGTCAATTTACCTGGCGGTGTCCTAATGCCGTCGTTGGTTTTAGGAGCAACAACTGGAAGGTTGCTAGGAATTATTTCAAAGGCTGTACAAAACCAATTTAACTGGGAATCGTTAGCTACCTGTACTCAAAACTCATGTCTTGTTTCACCATCCTCATATGCTGTTATAGGTGCAGCGTCATTCATGGCAGGCATAACGAAGTTGACAATGTGTGTTGTCGTGATAATGTTCGAATTAACGGGTGCAGTTACATATGTATTACCAATCATGTGCTCTGTCATGGTCCTGAAGTTTGTGAACGATTGGCTCTGTAACGACAATATTTATGATTCTTGGTTAAAAATTCATTTTAATAAGTCCGGAAGTTACAAAGGTGAACCAAATGAAGGAAAAGGTAACGGTCTATGTGACTTTACGAACTTAACCGCTACTGTAAAAAACAGATTACCCGATGTTACTATTGCCAAGGCAATGGTTCCTATTCATAGGACTAAGTACATAAGCCTTATGCCAAAAAAACCATACACAATTAAGTCTTTATATCGATTTATGGATGATGATAATCATGAAGGTTATCCAATAATCGTGAATGATTCAAATCCTATTAGCCTAGGATATGTTTATAAGATTAACTTAGCTTCAAAATTGTCGACCATAGATAGTGAATTGGACAATTCTGTTATCAGCTTCCAAATACAAGGGTTACCAAATCACATCCTATCACAGCAATTGCACTACGAGCGTTCATTCGAATCAATGAATGTATTACAATTAGATATCAATACAGAAAATTCCGTTATCATTACCAATGACCAGACTCCTTTAGTTTTGGTTTTAGAAATGTTCGAAAAACTAAGTTTGAACTATTTAATTATAATGAATCATAATTCTAATGTTGACCAGTTAATGAGTGGTTTTATAGATCGTTTCATAGTTTCTCGATTGATAAATCTGTATTTCCGTAAATTGCAAGGTGAGGACGCTGATTCGGAAAGCATGCAAGATTTTGATATTGAGAACACGTTAGAGGATGAACACTTACTATTCACTCGTTTGGACCGTATGAGTGTAGAATTGATTACATAGCATATAATAGAACTAATATACAATGATAATGCATCATTAATACCTCAATTATGGAGATTTTTTATAGTGCGAAATAATTTGGTTTGGTTATTGATAAGTAATTATTCAGGACAGACAAATTGGTAATGGCATAGGTATGGCTTCGTCAACGCCCCCCCAGACCACTCTCGTGTTTGAAAACTTACCGAGTAAAGCAAACCTCAACTTATGGTTGATGGGAATAGATACCCAATTTTTTAATATTAATAATATTTTTCGGGGAATTAAACTTATACCAGCAGGTATTCATTTATTTCACTATGCAATTCCCCCAGATAAAGAAAACTCACAGAGTAGAGAACTACCACCAGAAGCGATACTATCTTCTGGTTCCCGTTCTGGTATTTGGTTTGACTGTAACGATAACGATGTCTTGATATTAAGATGGGATGATGCAACTGAACGATTGAGTATTATCGACCCGAATAAAGACGAAGAACAATTGAATTACAGTAAATGCTTGCATACTATTGGAGAAATTTATCCATTTATGGTCACTTATCCAGAAAATGCCCTGAAATGGTTCAATTCTTTAATCGATTATATTGACTTTGAGGTGATTCAAGAATTTATACCTTGTGATAATGATATGTATTCTGGAGATATTACATCAATGATGCCTTCTAAAGAGGAAAACATGGTTCTAATAGATGCACTCGAGAAAGTCAATCCCAAGGCTTTGTCTTCGTTGGAGGATCAAACTGACAAAGAATTGAAATATACAATCATACAATTCAAGATAAACAAGGAAAATACAGAATCAGTTAAAGAAGTAACTGAGAATTACTTAGATAAATCTTGGTATTTGAATCAACTATATGGTAATGACACTGAGTTGATGTTGGGTGAGTTGCAGCTATCATTCATAAATTTTGTCATACTTGGGAACTTTTGTTCAGGCTTGCAATGGATGAACATTATAAGGTTGGTTCTGATGAGTAGGAAATTTCTAAAATCGAGTCAAAAAGTTGCGCTAGATTTTTTGACTATATTTCAAATTCATTTGGAACAATTACCAAAGGAATATCTAGTGGATGATCTTGCTCTCAATAACCTGCTTGACTTGCAGAAATATATCTTGATATTAGAAAATTTCGCCAGAGATATTTTCCCCAAAGACACATGGGACCTTAATGGTTGTTGTGGTAAGATGAAGCTTTCTGGATTCATCAAAGAGAAGTGGCAACGAATTTTAGATATTAATAAAACCAAATTCAACATCGATTTTGAAAAACTTGGACAAAGAAGTGTAGATGAAAATGAAATAGAAGTTTATGACTTGAATGATTATGATGAAAATGATGAAGATGCTCCTGCTATCGAGTTGAAAAATATATTTTTTTAATATTGATTTATTTACAATTTATATACATGGTGAGCTTCGTTCAACTGAATGTAACGGGGCTAGTTTTATCTATTTATCTTCGCTTTTCCTTTTTTTGGACTGTTTCTTAAGCTTCTCTTCGCGAGAGACAATCTTTCCCTTATGAATGTCTTTTCCTTCGCTAAGTAAATTAGCATATGCCTCACGATAGTCGTCTTTTTCTTCTGTAGTTAACGCATTCCATTCATTAGCAATTTCTCTTCTTGATTCTTTTTTATCGAGATGGCTGTATTTTGGGTGGGTTATAGAAAAATAGTAGTTCCAGGCATGAATAAACGTCACAGTTCCCAATCTTGATCGTTTTTTTGGTGCTGCTGCTTGCTTAATGGGTGTAGCCAAAGACGGAATATCTTCCTTCAATTGCGTTCTATATAACGCTTCATCCTTTTGCCTTTTTATGTCTGCTCTTGTGGATTTCGTCATGATTGGCTTGGTGCTCAAGTCTACGGTTCGGCCCCAATCATCCACAACTTGTTGTAATGCTTGATGTGATCTTGGAACTTCTTTAATATCAGGATATCTACTTTCGATTGCTTTGTGGATATTCAGGGTAGTCCATCTGTATGCATAGTAGGGCTTTGGAATGACAAACCATCCATAATTAGTGTGGATTGCATGGAAATCATACGGTTTTTCAACCACCAACAGCGATGGTAAGAATTCTATTGGTTTAGAGGCTGCTGTACGATATCCAGCTCTCGCCAGGACCGCATAGGACATCTTACTTATCCTAAACATGTCTCTCAACTAAATTTCCAGTTTTGACTAAATTGAGTAATTTCTTCATACAAACGTTTTTCGCATCGAAGGAGTTTTAATCAAATGGCATTACAATATATCTTCTTTTCAAGAACTATATTAATATTATAGACGTTAAAGATAATGCAGACGCCTAACTCTCCTTTATTTCCTGCTCAGAAGTTGACGTTATCCCCTAGCGCATTAAGCCTGGGAGGGATAACTGGAGCATCATCTGAAGTTGGAAGTTCAACATTGATACCACAGTTGCCTGATAAGCCACTTGCAGAAACATCATCTATGAAAATGTATGTAATCCCAGCGGAAACGAACTTGTTTATGCAAGGGTTTGAACCGGAGGAATATGAAAGAAGGCCGCCTACGCTATTGAGAGGTTGCTTGTTCTTGCGGGTATTTAAACCGTCAAAAGTGAGATCGGTGACTTTAACATTTAAAGGACAACAAAGAACAGATTGGCCAGAGGGTATACCGCCAAAGAAAACATCATATGTGGAAGTAAATGATATATTGTCCCATACATGGCCATTCTACCAACTGGGAAATCCCCTCCACAGCTCTAATGGAGGGGCTGACTTCTTTCAAGAATTACTGAGAGAGAACTTTTCGGAAATAGAAAGCTCAACACTTAATCCATCGATGTCAAGGACACACTCTCCAGCCCCTGAGAGCGGGCGTGGTAATTTTTTCACTAGAAATTTATCCCCGGCAACTACTTTTATGAAGAGAGCTACATCCCCTTCCTTGGCAGTCAACGAATCGTTTTCAGACCTTACATCTGTATTGTCTACTGAGACTGATTCTAACAAGCCAGGATTATTTGCCCCTGGCGACTATATCTATAACTTTGAACATCCGTTGCACCCATCCATTCCCGAGACTTCTTCTGTTACATTTGGGGAAGTATTTTATTATATTGAAGCATCAGTTGTAAGAGCTGGAACCTTTAAACTGAATTTAACTGGAAAATTACCTATCAATATAATTAGAACACCATCAGAATCAAATATGGAAGAAAATGAACCAATAATTATAACTAGGGATTGGGAAGACCAATTAAGATATGATATTATTATAGGCAGAAAGTCTATTGTATTGGACTCATATTTGCCTTTGGCATTTCGCTTTGTGCCTTTGTGGGGAAAGGTTGCTTTACATAGAATAAGAGTTTATTTGACAGAAAATTTGGAATATTATTGCCACAACAAAAAGGTTCATAGGCTTGAACCCCCCAAAAAATATCTTTTGTTAGAGCATAAGGCAAAGAAAGGAAAATCATTACTATCTAAGGATCTGGGTCAGGGTGAAGAAGATGAAGATGAAGAAGAAGAAGAAGAAGAGATATTACCAAAGGAATTGGAATTCCAGTTATTCGTTCCAAAAATACTCAGTGGTAGAATAAAACATGAAATACATCCTGACACATCATATGAGAACATACAGGCTCACCATTGGATAAAGATTTGTTTAAGACTTTCTAGAACAGACCCAGATGATTCCTCAAAGAGAAAACATTATGAAATACTGATTGATTCGCCTATTCATATATTGTCATCATTTGCTGCACATCTGAATACATTATTACCTGCATACGATGAACACCTTGCGTTGAGTTATGATGGTCAACGCCATGGTACACCACCCTTATCCCCTGATGTTATACCTGTTGATACTACTATTGGGAGCGATAGACATATAACGACAACGGGAACTGAGAACAGTCTTTCATTAGATGGGGTTATAGAAAGTCCACACATGGACTTTGAGCATATTACTACGCACAATGGTAATTTAGACGCTTCAGATCTAGATATGCATTTAGAAGCAAATCTATACCTGCCACCAAATGATAATAGGCCAGAAATGGCATCTCCTCAGGCGTTGCCACATCTGGGTACTTTTAATTCGCCCCTTCAAAGACCAATTCATTTTGTTAGAAAACCTTCTATAAATCCTCCTCCATTTCAAGAAAACTCTAATAACATGCTTATTGGTGTGGATAACCAGCCTCCTCCAGCATACGAAGAAGAAGACCATTCATTATCGATGTCACCTCTAAGAATTGATGATAGTAACGAGAGAGGTAGGAGTAAGTCAAGTTCGCAATTTCCTGGATTGACCGTAAATATTCCATATGAGGGCCCCGTGAAGAACTTATTGAGCCAGCAGCTTAGGAAACCTGAAAGCGAGCGCTCTAGAAAGATTGAAAGTGAAGACATTTCTGATTCTGCGTCGTCTGTCAAGCCTCCTACCATGAGCCCAATTAGAAATGCTGTGAGTCCGAGACGTTTAACAGATACAACAAGGCATTCAAACTCTAGTGCTGCCTCCAGTGATACGGGCTTAACTAATTCTATAATAAGTCCTTCCCATTCTAATGAAACTAGGAATACGGTAGATCAAGATATACTCTATGAAGATTCAAATTTGAGTAATTTTAATGATGAGATTGAGAAAAGTGATTCGTCACGAAATTTGAACGAGGAAGATTATTCTCCCGAAGAGCCCTTAGCAAGGCAATTACAAAGTAAGGAAAAGTCTCGTCAGTCATCCATTCTGTCATTAACATCATCGCTTGAAATGCCAGTTGAACTGACGCTTCCCTTGCTAAACAAGTCTAATTCTTCATTATTGGCTCCTCACTCAAATTTCAAAAGTATGAATTCATCAATTAATTCGTTAAATGGTCGAAGAACGAGCAATGTCCATGAAATTACTAAAATAACTGACTTAGTAGATGGTGTTAACTTTAACGATGATTTATATAGAGTGAATGATAACTTATCTCACTTAAGAAACCCAAGAATTAAAAAACATTACCAGAATGACGAAGATGATCGAAGACCCGAAACTGAAATAAATAAACAACGACAGAAGTCGTTTGGTGTTGTAAGTAATAATCATTTTGATATGAGAAGCGGGGTGAATTCGTCAAGTGAATCAACAGTACAAGAAGATGATACGGAAAGTGATTTTCCTGTTAATTCTAACATCAACCCCCACTCTAGCACGAACAGTTTAATCAAGCCTCTTTCAGGTTCACCAGCTCCTGGACTAAATTATGGATTCATTATAGAATAATTTATCTACGAGTATATATTCATTGTCTACCTGTAATCTTAAATTTCATTTTTACTGGCCATAACTGCAAAAGTGTGGTTTATATGTAAGTTCTATGTACGCCTGAAATATTGCATCAAGCAGTATCTATTTTATCTACATATATTGGAAGTTGACTCAATATATTTCAAATACATAACTTCAAATACTTATCAATGAGATTATTTAAGTTAAATAGTGATTATTTATCCTTTTCAGATAATTCTTCCAACCACTCGAATAACACTCCCAAATCTTTGTTAGCCAAATCTTGTCTTTCACAAGCTTTGTCATACCATTTCTTACCAATTTCACCCAAGAACAAAAACCTATGGTTGCTTTCAGCACTTTGGGTGGCTAAAACCAAATCTTTTCTTGTCAATTTAGTAATAAACCCACCTTGGAAGTCACGATCTGCTGGTAAATCGTTCTCCTTTGGATATGCTCCTTTAATAGGACAGTTATCAACAGAGGCCCAAGACTTACCAGTGGAAACTGATACCAATTTAGCATAATTTTTCAAATCCAATCCGAATGACTTTGCTAATTGGAAAGAATCAGCTACTGCTAAGTTTGTGACCGCCAACAAGTAGTTGTTAGATAATTTGGCTGCTAAACCGGTACCATGGTTCTTACCACATGGGAAAATATTAGTACCCATTTTACTTAACAAAGTTGTTAAGGAGGGAGAAATATCCTCATGAGTCTCTCTTGATAACATGAACGATAAAGTACCCTTACGAGCACCAGCGACCCCTCCTGAAACAGGCGCATCAATGAAGTCAAAATGTGGAATCTGCTGCTTCACGTATTTGTGTACCTTAATGGATGTAGGAATGTCGATTGTAGACGAGTCTATAAACGTTGTACTTGCCCCGGAAATATCAGTAGTGCACTTTTTATAGTTTTGCACCAATTCCTCAACTACCGCTTGAACATGTTTCCCTTCTGGTACCATCGTCAATATATAATCCAATTGCGAATCCACTTTGTGAACAAAGTCCGATACCGAATCTAAGGGAATTAATAATTCCTTGTTGCAAGGGGTCACTTGGGAGACCATTTCCACAAATTTCTTTGAGTTTTCTGGTTTCAAATCATAAACGTACATCTTATCATCAGGCTGAAGCTTGTTATAGATATGTCTCCCCATATGTTGCCCCATTTCACCAAGTCCAATGAACCCGTAATTTGTCAATCTCAACAGCGACGTGGAAAAGCACCGAATACCTTGTTTGACTGAAATCATCTATTTTCTATGATATCAACGAAACTTGAATTGAATTACCAATAAATCACTAACCAGAAATATCTTGTATAACTGATGGTCGATATGTACCTATTTTGATTTTAATGCTGCATTTTAACGGTGTACAAAGGTCTTTATATATAGCTACTCCATATATAACCCCGGATTTTCCCCTCCTTTGTTTGTATGATTTCCACAATGACATACATCGCTTACACGGGTTCTCGAATAAATTCCGTAGCACCACTATATCACAATCGTTTCATGCCCGCATTGAGGGTGCAATTCCATGGGTATTACTTGGTGGTTGGTTGTGCATCCTATTTCCCCATATTTGAACGGAATTGCTGCGACAATAGGCAAGTGATACGATCGTAGGGCACAATTGAGACTATTCTGGAGCACTACGAACGAATGGCACGAAATGCTGGTGAAGTCATGATGTTGCGTTTAGTTTGAAGAAGAAAGCTTCCAATACGCTCTATAATGCTCTACGTTATCTGTACTACCTGTACTATTTGTACTGCTTGCTTGCACTTATCTGTATTTTGTAGAAGTCTTAGATAGTGCAGTTGTTCGCATGGATAAAGCTTTATACCCGACCGGTACCGGTAATGAGTGTGGAGACACAAAGACAGTGAACGGTTCCCCAGAGTATCCAGGTTCTTTTGCCGCACTGGAGTTATGTCGCTATATCGCTATGTCGTTACCGTTGTGTCGTGTGTCACCAGTGGAATGCTAATGTCGTGAGATCAACGAGTCTAATGGAACCTGGCCCGAGGATACAGGGGGTGCAAGTGTCGCAAATTGTAAAGTATTGTACGACATTTTGGCAATCCCCCATCGAGGAATGCCGAACATAGTAGATTGGAGATAAGCGGCGGGTCAAACTAAAATGGAAAACCTACATGATGATACGCATTACAATGTGGGCTAATATAAAGTTTGAATTTTGGCAATATGAGGCGAGATGAAATTTAGCTTTAAGATTCAGGTTACATAAACACCACAGAGGAATAGAATTACAGAAGTATCTCGATACTTCATACTAAGCATATATCTGCTCGAATCGTTACTTAATATTGGCGACACACTCAAGCTTAGCAATTTAATGTCGGAAAGTTCATCACAGACTAAAATTAAGACCAATTACAACCTCCCCAAGCCTACACCAGCTTATTATCCACACGAGGGATCTCCTATATATGCAGATAAAAAGTTATATAAGTCCATCGGAAAATGTGAAAAAACACTTGTGGAAAAGCATATATGTGAACCCCGTAGGGGAATAGCTGTCAAGATTCCTGCTAAATCGGTATTTAGAATCACTACTCCAGAAGGACCACAGGTGTGCGATTTGAACATCTGGAACTTGCACAATCCCAGAGAGAGGTTTTGGGCTGCTCGTAGTCGTCAATTGCACTCGGCACATGTGTCTACATATGACAGACTTTGGTCCAACCTCCCATACCTTCGTCCATTAGTCACCATCACCGGTGATTCGATGCTGGGTAGGGGCCAAGATGAATGGGGTGGAAGATTGCACGATTTGAACGGAACAAGATGCGATCCGTATATAGATCAATTAATCAGTGGACAAGAAAATAATTTCCACTGTCATTCGAATCTACTTCGGGCCGTTTTACCATATGGATTGACTGAATTTGATATTCACGATGTGATAAATGTATTTCAAGTGACAGGTTTGAATGAGTATGATCAATATTTCATGGAAGCATGTCCGGCTAAAGCTGGTGATTACTTCGAGTGTTTTGCCGAACAGGACTTACTTATTGCCATCAGTGCTTGTCCCGGTGGAGATTTGTCACAATGGGGCTGGGGCGAAGATGGTGAAAACTTAAAAGAGCTGAAGATGGTTGATTGTTGTAGGCCCTTAGGAATTGATGTATACAAAATTAACGATGAGGAAGTCTTGAAAGATTGGGTGCCCCCAAAAGTTGTTGCATATCAAGGCAATCATGGGTTGCAAAATCCTGCTTAGTATCTTCTAATATGTCTATTCATCTATTTACATTATATAGTACCGTCGATCGATTGACCTACCCAATCACTGATCATATCGTTTGTAATAAAGCCACTAACATTACTACCGGTGTATTGTAACTCTTGCGATTGAATGATTTGCTGAAGGAATTCAAAACTTTCTTCTATCTTCTCAGTGGAGATCATACGATTGGATTTATCATCGAACACTAATTCAAATTTCTCTACGATTGCTCCTTTCTTTATATGAAATATAATTGTAAAGCCAAATTTTTCATTATATAATTTGTGACTGAACTTAGGGGTTGCTCCATATTTCCATTTCCATTCCTTTAATTGATTAGCCAATTGATAGATTTCTTCGCTTAAAACAGTGTTCTCATCAATAGTAATGACCCTTGCATAATCAGAATATGCCTCAACGAAATCAGTAAGATTAAAGAGTTCATTGTGATCATATTCTTCCTGTTCAGATTGAACCTTCTCCTTCTGAGTACTCTTTTCTTTTCCAACCATTCCGTAGCTCTTGCTGAAACCTTCACTTACTAACTCAATGAACTTCTGGTCTTCCAATTTTAAGTTAATAACCTTAGATTTAACTGAATTAATCGACGCCATAGAATCAACAATCCCCAGCTTGCATTCATCTCTGGTTAATAATTTACTCAAAACATCCAACTTCAGATCCAACAACATAGTCCCATGATGGTACGACTTACCTTTTGATAACTTATAAGCTGATCCACTAACTTTATAGTCATTCCCATCAGGCTGTGTTACTGTAGTTATGTCACCTCTTTCGTTAACTTTCAATTTATACTTAGCTTCGGGGTACTTATTCACTGAGTCTCGTATAATTTCAGCGAACTTAAACCTATCAAATTTCGGCTTCGTGGTCATAAATGAATAATTTACATTCCCAAGGTCGTGAACAACGGTTCCACCTCCGGATCGTCTCCTTACAAGAGGAATATGCAATGAGTTTAATAGCGGTAAGTTAACTTCTTTCCAAGGATTCTGATTTTTACCAATTACAACACAGGGCCAGTTTCTGTAAAACATTAACCTGTTGTAATTGGCTCTGGAGTCTTCCTCCGGAATTGGCATATCATTATAGATGCTATCTTCGATTGCAAGATTCAAATAGGGATCTTTTATTTTCGATACAAATATCATTGGCTCTCTCAATTTAGTATAGTTTCTTAATTCAGAAGTTTCTTTTGGTATTTCGTGTTCTGATTCCTCGTAAAGCTTTTCTTTATATTCTAGAACGTCTTTAGATTCTTTGTAATGTTGGAAATCCAGTAAGTTAAAATCATCGGCATCAGCTGGATCTAAATCATCTTGGAAGGGGACATGAATGTTTCCAAAATACCTCCGTCTTTGTAAGCATGCATCTAGAGATTGAATATGGACTAATGATCGTCTTATCATAGTATCTACTGTCTGAATAAATTTAGATATTTTTGGTAGCCATACTTCAATCAAGCGATATGGATAGAAAAAAAATAAAATTACCATCGAAAAATTATACATTATTACTACATCCCAAATAGACTTTAGATGAATAAGAATAACACGTTGGAAAGGCACTTATTGACAAGATGCTACTCTTCTGAAGCTAGAATTGAAGAATTATTATCTACAAGATATTCGATAACTGGAGATCAAAAGCCATCGCTCTTACTAGTGCCCACAGGACATGATGCTGAAAACAATAAAGTAAAGGCCTTGTTACATCAAGAGAAGACGAAGACTCATGAAAAAGCTCATAAAACCAAGAAATATAACACTCGAATGGAATTGAAGAATTATATTAAAAATACTCTTAATAACCAACAAAAGGTTATTAAAAAGATTCAAGCATACAACAGATTAAATAAAAAAAACCCCAATAAAAAGCCGTTTCCAATATTAAAGCAATTGGAACATTACAGCATCCCAATTTATGAGGAATTTATACCTATTAACAACTTGTGGCAAGACTACATGCAAAATTTGTTATTTCCATCAGCCAATAATAAACTTCCAAGCTTAATTTCAATATTACCTAAACTAACCAGTGCTGATTATAACGGCTGTTTACTAACAGTTTTAAAGTCAACCAACCAATTATTAGTTGGCGTGAGAGGGATAGTTGTGTGGGATACCCAGCATTCGTTTATATTATGCGTACCTAGAGCTAACGATTCTAAAGAATGGAACGAGAGTAAGGAAATTTTCACTCCTTCAGAACAAGTAGGTGGGTTAAGAATAATTCCAAAGAAGGGATGCTTGTTTGGATTTGATGTTATTTTGCCAAGTAGCGAAGAACAGGAAGAAGAGGATGAATGCATAGGGTTTACTGTTATAGGTTCAAGATTCGAATTTAGATCCGTGGATCGTTCTGGTAAAAAGTTCAAGAACCATAGCGTTGATGATATTTTGTAACAAATTGTATATTAGATGTATAATACTAAGTAAATTTCGATTTTAGTTTATTTAATTGAAGAATCAATAATTCATCATGATGTATGTTTAAAGATTTTAAGATATCTTGAATATCGTTCAAAATCTTCTTTTTCGCTTCTTGTCTAACATTCTTAGGGTCTTCATTTAGCAATACATTCACTTCCTTTATCAACTGTTGATTATTACTATTTTTAGGAAATTCACCTATTTGAGATTCAGCTATTGTTCTGGTACTGGATATCGAATCAATATCGTCATCGTCAAAATCTTTTTGTATGTTTTTAACGACTGTTTCAAATTCTGCGTTAAATTGTTGTACATCCTCATTTATGAACTTTGAAAGGTTTGTAAATATGCTATCAAGGTCGTGATCATTTATCTCTTTCGTTTTAGTCTTAGGTTCTTCAGTTACATTGAAAATTCCTAGTCCGTCCAATGCATTTTCTTTAGTCAGTGACTTGGGTTTTGACAAATCGCCTAATATTTGACTCAATTTAATCAATTCGTAGTAATTATCATATATGATAGACTTCTTAGCCAGATCGTGTGAATTTAGTTTGTTTGTTATAGAATTGCGTAACTTGAGTATTTCTTCAACTGGTGTATTTCTCATAAACTTCGATAATTCTTCAGAACTATTAAAATTAATGTTGTTGAACGTTTCAGAGGAAGATACCAGCTTCTTCGAAGGCAGTTCATCTATCCTTGTTTCTTGTGACTCTTGATGCTGTATATTATAAAAGTCTTGCAATGCTTTCCTTCTTGACAGTACTTGGCGTGATGTTGCTGATGAAATACGGGGTGATTCAATTTGACTTGGCAAGGGTGACGAGGGGTGTGATGGTGTGGATGATTGTTGTCGGCTAGAAGCTGACGAAGGTTTCTTATACGACAATACAGGAGTATCTGACATTATTGAACGTAGGTCTTTGAATATAAATTTCTTGATCTTAATGATATATAGCGCGAGGTGAATAAATTATGTACCAATGTTATCCAAATATATTTTTACTTTCTATTAAAAGAAGAGGTGGTATGACAATAGAATAAATTAGGACGAGTTATTATTGAGCCTAATTTTACTATAATTACAGAGAGAAAATAATTAATGCACTATTCATAAATCCAAGAGTCAAGGTACACCAAATCTGGATCTTGCTCAGCACTTGGTTCGATGACTGAAAAATGATCAAATATAGAAAAAGATTGGTTTGTGACTAACAGCTTAACTGAAGGATCCACTAATTTGTCAAAAGACTCGTCAGCATAAGCCCTACCGTATCCAGCTTCTAAAACACTCTGCCATGTAGCTTTAAACGTATCATTTGTATGTTTAATAAGTTCTAACTTGTCATCGTAGATCAAAACATCACATAATGATCTGACATCATTGATTGCCAATTCAATATTAGTGATATTATTCGAGGTGATGAATTCTATGATCGTGTCCAAATTGACGAATCCAGTATGATTTGCAGGGTATGACGATTGGTAAATGTTATTATTGGAAGATGGAGTTTGGAATGCAGTAGGATAGGTTTTGGACGCCACGAATCTCCAAATGACCGTCAATAAGGAATCAATAAACTCTGTATCTAATTCTGAATCTGTAAACCATGGACCACCTGTGACTTCTATGGATGGCTGTAAGTTATACAACATATAAATCTTTCTTGTTGGATGCTTAACGGACTTAATAGACTTGATGTATCTTTGATTTTCCAATGCTTTCAAGCATCTCACAACAATATGTTGATGCAAATTTGTTTTTGCTTTTATGGTTTTGGTCCAAATACCTTCACGACCAGACGCTTCAATGTAAGAGTAGATCATGGCTTCGTCTTCTGACATAGACGTAATTTTAGATGCTTCGCTCAATGTGATGGCCTGAAACTTCAATTCATCGCCTTGTTTTACCAACTTAACTAATTTTCTATTGATTAACTCCTGGGCAATTAACAAGAGGTCAGCAGGAACTGATATTTGAAGGAATTGTTGTAGTTGCTCTTGGTTGAATAAAGTTGATGATGGAAATTCCAACATCTTGTTGTGCAACGTACCAGCCTTCTCCGATAAATCTGCCATTATATGTTTTTGTCCACACAGTTCACAAGATTCTGTTTTAATGTAATACAAAGATATTAATAGTTTCTATAGCTCTCAGGCTCACCGATGATGGTCCTTAATACTGATTTGACTTCGAGTATTAGAACCGTTCACAGATGGGATCAACTACAATAATTTTTTTTTTCGGTTGTGCGTAAGAGAAGAGTTTACGATGACAAAATATTGAATATACTGTCTCCTATTCCCAAGTATTTAGCTTTATAATCAAAAGAAACATCCAGAATGAGTTTCAGGAAGCTAGAACGGGGCTTAATACTGTCATTGGATGAATTAGAGGACGACAACTTCGAAAACGAAATATCAAGGCCAAAACAACCATCATCACAGTCACTATTCAAGAAGAAGGGACTTAAAGGAAAAAAACTGAACCAGAGAAAAACCAGGCTTGAGATTGATGCCAGCGACGAAGAGTTAGAACCGAATATATCTCCTACCATTAAGCGAACCAAATTTAGGTCGCCACATTTGTTTATCACAAAACGTCAGTCTTCTAATGTCAATGCTGATCGTAAGCCAATAACGGAAATGAGACAAGACGATGTAAGGTATACCCTGGACTACCTAAGGGAGCTTCAGAGTAGTCAGAATGAACTAAATGAAGGTTCAATGGATACTGACAAGCCCGTGGTTGTGGAAACCACTCCAGCTGAGATACTACAAGAATTCCACAAAAATACAACTATTGATGATGAAAATAACGAAGACGAAAATATAATACCAATTAATGAGTATGGTAGTGATGATAATGATAATTATGACTTTGCTGGGTCAAAGGCTAGCAGCTTCCCAGCCGATGATGACTTAATGCCTGATAACGACGACGCATTTATTGACGATGGACCACTAGATCTTGCTGTATCCATCAAAAGTCATAAACATGAAATAGACGAGGATCTCTACGACATGGAATTGCCTATGGGACAAGAAGACTCTGAAATAGAAGTTGATGGATCGAAACCTAAAATTTTTAAAATGGTCGAGCCAATTGCAATTTCAGAACATTTAAAAATGCTAAAACAATCTATAAAGAAACTTAAGTCATCAAGACTTGAAACAGAATCGCAATACAATAAAGCCAAGAGCGAACTTCAACATATAAGGCAAAATAAGGAAGCTTTACTACAAGAATTGATTCAATAGGCATATCCTAAGAGAATCAAATTTACGCTTACCGAAGTAATTTCTGGTCTAATGATTCGTCACCGCGCTTAAGAAAAATTACTGGATTAGTGAGTCATATAGATTTTCACATATATATGTATCTATAAAGTAAGGAATTGGACCTTTGAATACTTTCCTATATTATTATGATTCTGATTCCAATAAAAACAATGTGCGTAAAAAGATCCTTATCGAGCTCTGCCTTCCTCAAATCAAAACCAAGACATTTGATCAATACCATACAACTTTCTAATGAAGAATTGGCCTCATTAGTCGGCAAAGCTGAAGCTTTTAAGAAACAAGTTAGATCGGGCAATGCTGCACCTGTTGAACAACATCAAAAGCTTTTAGGAAAACTTGTCGCTTTACTTTTTTCCAAGAGATCAACCAGAACTAGAATTAGTACTGAAGGGGCCGCTGCATATTTTGGAGCACAACCAATGTTCTTGGGAAAGGACGATATTCAGCTAGGTGTTAATGAATCAGCTTACGATACAACCAAGGTTATCTCGTCTATGACGTCCTGTATTTTTGCCAGAGTTAATAAACATCAAGAGATCCTCCAATTGTGTGAGCATTCTTCTGTTCCCATTATTAACTCGTTATGTGACATGTACCACCCGTTACAAGCTATCACAGACATTTTAACTATAAAAGAAGCATTTGGAAAGACTGAAGGATTGAAGTTGGCTTGGATAGGTGACTCGAATAACGTCATCAACGATTTGGCCATTGCATCTTTAAGATCCGGTATTTCAGTTGCCGTCTCGATTCCAAAGGATATACAATTTGACCCAGAAGTCAGTAAAGTTGCTACAGACATAGCCAATGAAAAGGGTTTATCATTTGACATAGTCCATGAGCCAAAAAAGGCCATCAAAGACGCTAATGTAATTGTCACCGATACCTGGATTTCAATGGGCCAGGAATCTGAAAAACAAGCCAAGTTATTACAGTTCGATGGTTACCAAATTACTCAGAGTATGGTTTCTCTGGGTAATGCATCTCCTGATTGGAAATTCATGCATTGCTTACCAAGACACGCAGAAGAAGTAGCAGATGACGTATTTTACAGTAAAAACTCTTTAGTCTTCGAGGAAGCTGAAAATAGATTATATGCTGCAATGGCTGTTATTGAGGCTTTTGTTATTAACAAAGGTGATTTACTTCAATAATTGCTAAAGAAACACTACTGTGAAATGATATTTTAGACAATCAAAAGAACTGCTTAGTTTCTAACTTATATTATTTTTATATTTAATGCGTCATATCTTATTCTACTATGCCATGTAAATACCCGTAGCCTGAGCTACACGATTATTTATAAAATACGATTTATAAAATACGATTACATTGTTAGCAACAAATGCTGTCGCACTTAACTTCTAAATACGGACTTTTGCTCCACAGTCAAATTTACTATATAAATGGTCATATCCGCTAGTGTATAAACTCTTTATCTCAGGATAAGATAAATAGGATAATACAAATATGGCATCTATATTCGTTTCTGGTGCTACAGGATACATAGCACAACATATTGTGAAAACATTGCTCGAAAATAATTACAAGGTGGTGGGATCTGTGAGATCTATAGAAAAGGGTGAGAAATTAAAGAGGCTCTTACAATCGACAAATTTCAACTACGAAGTGGTCAATGATATTCAGAAAGAAGGCAGCTTCAATGAAGCGTTGAAGAGGCACCCAGAAGTGACAGTGTTTTTACACACTGCATCTCCATTCCATTTCAAAGCTAAGGATGTGGAAAACGAATTATTGATCCCAGCAGTTAATGGAACCAAGAATGCGTTGAGGGCGATAAAAGAATATGGGCCGCAGATAAAGCGTGTTGTAGTGACGTCGTCAATTGCTGCTATTAAGGTAGAAGCCAAAGAAAATGACAGCACGTTCGTTACGACGGAACAGACATGGAATCCGATTACATGGGAAGAAGCGCTCTCCAACCCTGTTTTAGGGTACCGTGGGTCCAAAACGTTTGCGGAGAAGGCGGCATGGGAGTTCATGGAAAAGGAAAAACCGCTGTTTATATTATCAACAGTTAACCCCGTGATTGTGTTTGGTCCTCAAGCATTTGACAGCGAAGTCAAGGAGACTTTGAACACATCCGCAGAAATTATCAACAATTTATTGAAGTTGAAACCAGACGACCCAGTTCCCCCTCTGAATAATGCGTTTATCGATGTCCGGGATGTAGCCAAGGCACACTTAGTGGCGTTTGAGAGCAACAACGCAGCAAACCAGAGATTGTTGCTTAGTGAATCAAGGTACTCGTCGCAGTTGGTGTTAGATCTTATCCACAAGAATTTTCCCCAGTTTAAGTCACGTATTCCTATTGGAACCCCGGGAATCTATCCTGACACTTCCAAACTTTCGAAGATCGATAATTCTAAAACAAGGGCCTTAGTTGGCTTTCCCTTTATTCCTCTCGAGAAATCTGTGATTGATACGGTCCAGCAAATCGTGAATGCTGAGAAACTCTAATAAGCCTTGGTTCTGTCTATACAATCTATTTTTTGCCAAAAAAACCCCATTATAGTCTTATCATGTCTGTTTCAAATACATTCTTTTCACATCTGCAAACGATCTTCCGGGGCTCTGTATCAAATTCATGTGCCTGTAGGTTCCTGCTTATTGTGTACAGAGTACTCGTGTGCTTTTACCCAGCCACGATATCTTGCGCTCTTTTTATTACCTTATTGTGCTTATTCTGCTTCACCTTAATTAATTTTCTTGTATCGGACATTTAGCTTCTTTAATATATGCCTTTTAGACTACCTGTTGTTTCATCTGTGCGATATATAGAAATTATATCTTACTTTAAGAGAGAAGGAATCCTTCTTTTTTGCACATATCCGCATGCATATGCGCAATGACATGGCACATCAGAACGTTAGCGAGCATTTTAAATAAGTTGCTGTTGAGCTGTATAATAACAATATACACTTGGAATTCTATTGTAAGTTTGGCCGCGGGATTCCAGATAGAGGTCTAGTTTAAGGTTGCGATTCTTTTTTGCAATTGTAGGACTGATGGCAATGGAAGTTACAGTAAAAAAGAAAAGCGTATAGCCACCTCTCAAAAAATAAACTCCTGATTTTTAAACATTAAATATTAGCATAATGTAGCATTCAAGATTTTTTCAAATTTTAATTTTGTCAAGAGTTAGACTCGAAGAACAAACTAGGACTGGTAATCTCAATAAATTGCTATGGGGTTGTATATGGGCCGCAGGCGAATGTTAATATATACTATATTTTTTTTGACACTTTGGGGATTGATATTGACTATACAGGATGTCGGATTGGATGGTAATAAGGTTGTAGATAGAGTACAGGGAATATATAGATCAAAACTACCAATATCCAACTTTGCTGCAAACGAGTCATTGGTCATATTTCCTCGTGGGTTCGAGTTGAGAGCATCGAGAGATTTAACTGGTTATTACAGGAAACACTTTAATCCTGATAAAAACAGGGAGTTTAACTCTGTTACATTCAACGGACCACCATCAGCTTTGACGGAAGCAGTCAAGCGTATTGATTACCATAATCATGAGATGTCTATGTATGATACAACAAAGGACATCTCAAATGACTTAGATAAATGTGAGTCTGACATTAAATCCAGGTTGAAATTTGATATCAGTAAAGCTAAAAAGCACGATGATTCTCTCGCTAAGGTTGTGAAAAAGTTGGTTGACCAGTTGGAAAATGACGATGCTATGAAAGAACTCCGTACTTTTTTTAAAGGAGATTTGAAAAAACAAATAGAAGAAGAAACTACACATCAGCATTGGTATAAATTTGCAGGTACCTCTGTATGGTTACAACAATACGGTGTGCATTTTATGATTTCTAGAATGTTATACAGTCCTTCCGGAAGAAAGAACAATCCTGTTATGAGTTTGATATTTGCACAAGTATACAATGAACGGTGGGAAGAATTAGATGATGTGGAGTTGGTTGTTCCTACGGTCGATCCAATTACCAACGAGAGAATCTATAAAAATTTACAGTTTCCTAAATTTTTGCCTATACCATTTTATCATCAATCTTCATATGTGAACAAGAGATGGTATGGGCCGGAAGATGCCAGAATGTTACTTGTTAGAAACGAGGATGGGTTAGATGAGCCATTGATAGTATTTAATGCTTATCATCGTAAAGTTAAAAAACAGGAAAATATTAATGAAGCAGCTTCAAAAGTATCGCACGACTTCTACAGATCCATGTTCATGGGATGGCCTTTCAGATTTCAACACGGTAAAGAAAATGTTGATGGTATTTCGAATTCTGCGACGGACGACAAGATATATAACAAAGTAGTTGAATTGAGACGAGAAGGAACTGAAAGATTGGAAGTGCAAAAGAATTGGACACCTTTTGTTAGTCTTACAGATCGTTTCGATGAGGGCCCTGATGAAAGCATCTACTTTGTATACAGATGGCAGAATTTAGAAATCTTGAAATGTCAGTTAACTGACTTTACCCACGAATATGCCAAGTGCAAATTCGAATATAAACGAGAAGAAAAGTTACTGCCAGATGAACCAGTCGGTGCCTTGAGAGGTGGCACAGAAATGATAAGTTTAAATAGCATATTACCATCTACAGCACTTCATCCAAAAAAGGAAGTATGGATTGGTTTTGCACGGGCCCATCTAGTGAAATGTGGTTGTGGTAAGGATATGTATCGCCCAAATTTAGCACTCATTACTAGAGAAGATAACAAATTTAAAATTTCCCAGTTGAGTTCTTTCTTTTCCTTGGATATGGATGTTACAGGATGGTCAAACCCTGAGGTGCTATGTCACCCGAAGGAACCAAATGCACTAATTCCAAACGGGATTTCTTACTGGGATGTTTCTACGATTAAATTGGGTAAAAAGTATATCACTGAAGATTTTGTTACATTATCATTATCCGTTGCTGATGCCACGGTTCATACTATACAAATTAAAAATTTGTTGCACAACGTTCTCTCTGAAACATCTGTCATTACTTATAACCAAACATTAGGTTACACCAATGATGTTGTTGAATGTTCTCTCAAAACTTCCAACGAATTCTGTAATGCATACGGTCAAGAACAATTTAAACTTGGAAAAGTTCCAGTTTAGAATATATAAATTTATAGAATAAATCCATGAAGTACGTCATATTAGTTGTAATTTTATTTTGCATCAAACAATTTTTTCCTCATATCAGCGATGGTTGAAAATTTATTTTCACATTTAATACCACGGCATTGAAATTGATCGCAAAACTAGAATATGGGGTCTCTATACTCTCCTAAAGATAGCTTGAACGCGATATCATCAGTTAATGAAAGCTTATTTCAAACTTTACAACATTATGGTCCAGTTACTGCTTTGAAAATCCATAATACCTATGTCATATGTGGTTACGGGTCAATCTTGAAAATCTTTAAAATTGGAAAAGATTATGTCCACGAATTGGTTTACAGCCAGCAAATATTAAGTAGAAACAAAATTCACAATATATCTGTCAGTCCTTGTGGTACAAGAGTAATTTTGTCTGGTGGAAGATCATTTATTGTGTTAAATATTAATGATCTCCTAAGAACTCCCAAAGCATCGTCTAAGGAAAAAGCAATTAAAGAATGGATTTCAAATACCGAATTTTTGGATAAGGACACCGTTTTGATATTAACATCCCACAATATTGTTTATAAAATTAACGTAGCAGACCTGGAAACATGCCAAAACTTTGAAATTACCGATAAGATTCATTGTAACGAAAAATCTATTTTGTATACTGGTTCTTTACGTATAATTGGTCAAAAAGCTTTAGTAGCTGCTGGTACTGTAATGGGAGGTGTAATAATTTGGGATTTAGATTCTCGTCAAATAATTCATAATTTAACAGACCATGAAGGTTCTATATTTGGAGTCAAAATAGATTCTGAGGGAAAGTATATCATTTCATGCTCTGATGATAGATCTATCAAGTTGTATGACTTTCAATCAGGCCAACTCTTGGCTACTGGCTGGGGACATGGTTCTAGAATATGGAATCTTGAATTTTTCAACTGTAAAAATCTGTTGAGGATTTTTAGTACAGGAGAAGATTGTACAGCTAGAATATGGGAGTACGATCCTAATAGCCCACTATTAAGACTACTTGACGTTTCTGAGTGCCATTTAGGAAAACATGTATGGTCTGGGGATTTAGACGACAGTACTTTGCAACTCAGTGTAACTGGAGGTGCTGATGGAAGAGTAAGACTACATGATTTAACACACTTAACTAATACTAATAAGGATAGTTATACTTTGGAAACAATAGCCAAAGAGGTAGGACTTAGTTTCGAAAAGAATGAAATCATCAAGCAGTATTTTGAATTGCCTGAATTAGACTTGTTAGTTGTATTGACCTCTCATGGGAAACTTTTAAGTCTAAATCAAGCAAACAAAAACTGGGAGCTTATTGAACTTTCGAGTAAAGAAGTCGATATGTTTCGAAATTTTGGATTGGTCAAAGGATTTGTTGATATAAATGTTGTAATAATATGCTCAAGATCCGGTGACTTGTTAGTACTAAAGTTTGAAGCTAATACACAAAAGCCAGTGACAAAAACTTGGTTCCTTGATGAGCACTTAAAGGGTAATAAAGTGACAAACTTGATGACTTCATACGATAAAGAAAACAAAGATTTCTGTGTTTTAATCGATTGTCCAAACCCTAAAATTCCTTTTATTCTTCGTAAATTCAAGTATCAAGATGGAACATTAATATGTAATGGTATTATTCACTTAGAACAGCCTGATCAGACTAGTTTTACTACTACGTGTATGACATTTGATTCTGAAAATAAAATTTTGATTTTAGGATCACGTTACGTTAGCTTTGCCATCTATGACTTGAATACTGACGAAGATGTGATACAATTAAGTGTCATTTTCAAGAAATTATCTAAAGGTGATACGATAACGTCCATTTCCATTGTTCTGTCCAAATGTGATTGCACCCGTATTTTAATAACTGTACGTGATGGAGTATACATGATAGTTGAATTAACCAAGAAAAATGGCGTTTTTTCTCATAAAGTGATCCACAGGAATAAACTTTCTAAAGGATTTGTTGAAGGGGGCTTCCTTTATAATGATGAGTTAGTCGTCTACGGTTTTAAGTCTTCCTACTTTTATATTTGGAATGAAACAAAACAAATGGAGATTGCAAGCGAATTATGTGGTGGGGCACATAGACAATGGGAGTTATTCAAATATAAAGATTTTATGTCAGATACCAAGTTTGTATATATAAGTAAGTCAACTTTATATGTAAAAAGTTTCAAACAAAGATTCAATGACGGGAGCTACGGCTTAATCAACGGCGGTACACATGGACGAGAAATAAGGGATATTGCAGTATCTCCACACGAATCTCCTGATGATGGGAGCCGTTTGATGTTGACAGCTTCTGAAGATACGACTATTAAATTAAGCAAATTATTCGCTAATGGCGAAATTAGAAGTTATTGGAGCTTGAACGAGCATATATCAGGATTGCAGAGGATAAATTTCTTGGATAAATCTTACGTAGGTAGCTCTGCTGCTAACGAAGAGTTCTTTATTTGGAAGCTAAACAAATTGGATACTGGGATTCCAACTATTACAAGGTATGCAACTTTGAAACCTAGCCAAACAAATCCCGATTTACGTATAATGGACTTCGATTCGTATCCCTTTGCTAATGGTTTTATTATTAGTACAGTCTATTCTGACTCGAATTTGAAAATTTGGTATTTTGATTCTATATCCGGCAAGTTCCACCTAGTTGCTAATGATTTCTATACTACGTGCTGCATACTTAATGTAAATTTTATCAAATTTAATAACGGTTCTAAAATTTATATCATGATAGGCACAACTGATGGTTGCTTGTCTATTTGGGATGTTTCTAAGATTTTGATAAATCTAGACATTGAATCCCATGAAGTACAAAAATTAGGGACTATGATTATCAAACAACAATTACATCAAAATGGTATAAAGGCAGTACTTTGCTTACCCGATATGCATAATGGCTACAAATTATTTACAGGTGGAGATGATAATTCATTAATATATTCAACCTTGTGGCTTGAAGGGGATAATGAAGAATTGGTTCTTAAAACTAACTACTTTGTGGAAAAAGCTGCCTCGTCGACCATCACCTCGATCTCCTGTGGTGAATTAAACCGTATTGTTGTTACTTCTGTTGACCAAATTGTTCGTCTTTGGGAGTTCAATGACTCATCTCTCGCTTGCACTTCTGCGAGATACACAACGATAGCGGACACAGGATGTGGTTCTACTACTAGGTTTAATAACAGGACTTTGATCATTATTGGAGGTGCCGGATTAAGCTCTTGGAGTTTTTAAGACTTGCACAAATAGACTTCAAAATTAATATTTGCAAATAAAAGCTATAAATCATAATAAGCAAAGTGTAGACTACACATAAAAATCTAATATCTATTTTCTATTTAGATCCTCAATAATCTCAAATTGAAAGTAGTATCATTAATGGTTTGCTCTTCGTCAATGATAACCTCAGTTTCATCGTTAGTAAATGGTTCTAATGGTCTTTTAGTTGACTTGACTAATATGTCTTCATGGTCCTTGATAACATTCTCAAAGTTAATAGTATCTTTGATTAATTTGTATTCAACCTTGATATCATCAGTGGTGTTTAAGCCTGCCTTTTTACGTAACCTTTGAACACGATTAATTAATTCTCTAGCCAAACCTTCGCTTTGTAATTCTGGGTACATATTGACATCTAATATAATCAAAACATCTTGTTGTGATCTAGATTCCTTTCCATGAGAAGCCTTTTCTGCTGGCAATCCACGTTGGACTTGTAAATCTTCAGTCACCAAATCAATTCCATCAACAGTAATTTTACCGGTTTCAGCAAACTTTTGAACTTCTGCAGATGAAACATTCGGCAATGCTGCTTTCACTCTCTTAGCATCTTTCTTCAACTTTTTACCTAAAATTGGCCAGTCAGCAACAACAGTGTATTCTACACCATATTTAGCTTCGTCTGAAGTGATGATTAAGTTTCTAACGTTTAACTCATCTGTAATATATCCCTTCAATGATTCTACATCTCTAAGATAACCAGGGTCGGAGTGTAATATAATTAATTCTTTCAATGGAGTCTTTAAGGATATAGTTTTCTTTTCTCTTATATTACGACCTAAATCGATAACCTTTTGCATTCTTGAAACCGCAACTTCAATATCGGTATCAAATAATTCTTCTTTTACTGATGGGTATGATAAGAAATGAACTGATCCTGTATCCTTCTTGCCCGGATTGACACAATATTTCTCTAATTCTTCATTAGTGTAATATGACTTCAATCTTTGGTAGATACCATCAGATAAGTAAGGAGTGAATGGTGCCATAGCTCTACACAAGGTCAATAAAGCCTCGGTCAAAGTGTTGAGACCCACTCTAGTATCATCCACTCCATCATCAGAATAACCTTTAAGACGACGACGGTTAAAACGGATATACCAATTCGTCAATTCGTCAATAAGAGATAATAATCTTGGCACAACAGTATATAACCTGTATTCAGACATTTCTGCGTGAATGTATTTAATTAATGATTGAATAGAGGCTAATAACCACCTGTCCATAACATTAGTCGATTTTAAGGTAGAATCATAAACAAAATCCACATTGTTCTCCTTTTTAAAAAGGTCAGCGGCATCCTTCAAGAACTTGTAAGAATTGTACCAAGGTAATAAAACACTAGACACAACTTCCCTGACTCCTTCTTCCTTGAACTTCAAAGTTTCTGCTCTCAATACAGGAGAATTAATTAAGTATAATCTTAAAGCGTCTGCACCATACTTTTCTAAAACAATAGAAGGATCAGGATAGTTCTTCAAACGTTTAGACATTTTCTTACCATCTGCAGCTAAAACAATACCTGAAACGATGACATTTTGATATGGTGCAGTATTAAATAAATATGTACCCAATACTGTTAATGTGTAGAACCAACCTCTTGTTTGATCTAAACCTTCCGAAATGAAATTTGCTGGGAAAGCCTTTAAAAACTTATCCTTATTTTCAAACGGATAGTGATTAGAAGAATAAGGCATAGATCCAGATTCAAACCAACAATCAAAAACTTCTTCAACTCTCTTTAATTGGCCCTTACCTTGTTTGGAAGGAATTGTAATGGAATCAATACTTTCACGATGGATATCAGTAATATCATCGCGCCCAGATAATTCTTTCAATTCATCGATCGACCCAACACAGACAATTTCTTCAAAGTCATCACTAACCCACAACGGAATTGGGGTACCCCAGTAACGGTTTCTCGATATGTTCCAATCTCTAGCGTTGGCAATCCAGTTAGAGAATCTCTTTTCCTTAATGGTTGATGGGACCCATCTTGTTCTTTCAACATTCTTTAACATATCAGGAACAATGTTTGTGATACGAACAAACCAAGCTGGGACGGTTCTGTATAATAAAGGTGTGTCTGATCTCCAACAGAATGGGTAAGAGTGCTTCAATTGAGTTGCGACTAAAAGTTTTCCTTCTTGGGTTAATTTCTTAATAATTAACTTGTCAGCATCCTTAACATAAACACCTGCAAAATCACTAACCTCATTAGTAAATTTACCATTGTCGTCAACTGGGTTTGGTGGTTGCTTCTTTTCATCAATAATTCCAGCCTTAGTTGCGGCATTGAAATCCTCTTCACCAAAAGCTGGAGATTGATGGACAATACCAGTACCTGATTCAGCGGTAACGTAGTCAGCGCAGATAACTTTGAATGCACGGTCTTTGAATGATTCATAGAAGTAAGGAAACAATGGAATGTACTTGGTACCAGCTAAATCTTTACCCTTAATTTTTTCGACAACTTTGTACTTTGCAGCAGCAGGTTTCTTGTATAATGTAGACAACAAAGATTCTAATAAAATAAAGTTCTTTTGCTTTTCCTCGTCGAATATCTTGATATATTCAAATTCTGGATGAACAGCTAAAGCAATGTTAGAAGGTAAAGTCCATGGAGTAGTGGTCCATGCAACTAACCAAGTGTTTTCATCATCAACTAATGGAAATCCAACGGTAACAGCTGGATCATTGACTTCCTTATAGTTTTGTTGCGCTTCAAAATTGGACAAAGGAGTAGTTAAACCCGTAGAGTAAGGCATAACCCTCAAACCCTTGTACACAGCATCTTTCTTGAACAATTCCTTAAACGCCCACCATACAGACTCCATAAATTCTGGGTACAAAGTCTTGTAATCATTGTCCATGTCAATCCATCTACCTAATCTGGTAATAGTCTTACGCCATTCATCGGCATATCTCATGACAATTGCACGACATTCGTTATTGTACTTGTCAATACCCATATTCATAACATCTTCCTTACCAGTAATACCCAACTTCTTGTCGATTTCGTGTTCTACTGGTAACCCATGGGTATCCCAACCAAATCTTCTCACAACATGATGCCCGTTCATAGTGGCATAACGTGGAATGATATCCTTAACAGTAGATGCTAAGATGTGACCATAATGTGGTGTACCTGTAGCAAATGGTGGCCCATCAAAGAATGCAAATGGAGGAAGACCTTCAGTAAGTTCCAATGATCTTTGGAATGCATTTGATTCCTCCCATTGCTTAATAACATTTTCTTCCTCTCTAGGAAAGTTGAAAAATTGATTACTAGCTTCTTGATCACACATCACGCAAGCTCGATAACAATTTAAGAAGAATTTTTTTTAGTTATAGTTCTTTAATATATGAAAATAGCATGTACTTGGTGACTAATTGAACTCAGACGTTGAAAAAAAAATATTCATCTTGATTATATAATCACACAAAGCACTATAACTAGAT
This sequence comes from Debaryomyces prosopidis, assembly GCA_030578795.1. Lineage (NCBI taxonomy): Eukaryota > Fungi > Ascomycota > Pichiomycetes > Serinales > Debaryomycetaceae > Debaryomyces > Debaryomyces prosopidis. The sequence continues at coordinate 692,707 of JAKTZG010000003.1, read as the reverse complement.
CAACTATATGTAAAGACCAGAGGGGTCAATGAGCCAATGATATCTAATAAGTTGTTCGGGGAAGTCGTTAGAAGCTGTTTTAGGAACGGGGCTTTTCCAGAAAGAATAGCCGTTGCCTTGTCTGGGGGGGTTGATTCGTTGTGTCTCACATACTTATTGGGGCAATTCAAAAGAACATACAAGCCAAACTTGCAAATCACAGCCATCACGATCGACCACAAGTACCGAGCAGATTCGACTCAGGAGGCAGAAAATGTTGGTTTATTGGTACATCCATGGGGGGTGGATCACATAGTCAAGACATTAGAATATAAGGACCGAAATATCGCAGAAATAACGAACTTCGAAGAGGTTGCACGGGAGAAAAGATACGATATGTTTGAGCAAACGTGCAGAGAATTAGATGCTAAAAGCTTATTTGTAGCGCATAACTTGAACGATCAGGTTGAGACGTTCTTGCAAAGGTTGCAGCAGAATTCGTCGCTCTTTGGTTTGGTAGGGTTGCGACCTGTTGACCATCTTCCACGAACTCCCAGAAGTCCATCCGCTAACGATAATTCCTTACGTATTGTACGACCATTGCTATCTTTTGATAAGTCGGAGATTATTAAAACATGTAAAGAGAATAACATTGAATGGTTTGAAGACCATACTAATAGCGACATCCATCTTACAAAGCGAAATCTTTTACGACACCTCGTTTCCAATGTTATCCCTTCTAAGATAAACAGCAAAAATATTCTGTTAGAGGAGCGTAAGTCATTGCAGCTCATAAACAAAGAATCGTTGGTCGAAACACATAATGAGGTTCTTTCCGTGGTCGAAGGTATGCAACAACAGATTGCAAATCTAGAGGCTCACTTGAAAGAACTTGGTCTTTTTAAGCTTGACGTGAGGAATCTTCTGTTGCAAATGTCCCTTCCATTTGATGTTTTAGATACCTACAATTATATGGTGCTAAGCCGATTCTTTTACCAAATTATGTATCCCATTTCATCAGTCAAACACTATCATTGGTCATACGCGAAGCTAGAAAGACATGCGATACCCAAGATTCTAAAATTTTACCAAACAAACAAAATAAATATGCCTGTCACGCTAAAGTTGACATATCTTAATGTCTTGTTCAATATCACTTTAGACACTGTCAAGAAACAAATGCAAATAACGTTAACCAGGCAGCCATTAATAGATAGTGACTTCTCGCAAGTTTGCTTCCAGCGCAAACTTGACAACCAATGGTCCGATTGGCTAATTTTTGATAGGCGATATTGGATCAGGATGAAGCTGAAAAATTCAAATATTACTGTTTCGGTCGAACCCTATAGACATAGTGATGTTGTATTCAGAAAGAAACTTCTTTCTGTATTCAAAGGTACAAATAAGGAGCCAATACTAACACATATACACAATGGCATACCGATTATTACTTCAAATCATAACCATAAACCTTCTTTTGCCTTGCCCACCTACAATATCTACTCCCAGGCGGATGTAATAGACGTAGAATGGCTCCCAAAGACTAACTTGTATAGCTTATAGATTTTGTATGCAGGACCATTCACCAAAATTTTGAGCTTCAATAAACATGTAGAAAAGCATTGAACAACTAGTCCAACATTAAAACAGCATCAAATAATTTCATACTCAAGATTTATTAGTAATTGAGTCCTTAGATATTTGAAAGTTTGAGGCCACTAAAGTATGGTGTCAACTACTTCTCATACAGATTTGATTCATACCTTAGGAACGCCCAGGCTCAGTGGACAAGCGATTACACCGAAGACATATAGAGCATCGAAGTCTTCTAGATATGTTAATCATCTGAGCCAATCAATAAGGATAGCACATCAAAGGGTCAATATTGATGTGGACTTGACACAAAATAAATTGGAGGGATTTACAGAGCTTACAGTTGTTCCTACAATCGGAAGTTTAAAATGTATTAAATTAGATTGCAGAGAAATGAAGATAAAAGATATTTACATTAACAATACTAGAAATACCAATTATATATACAAGGATGTGCTATACATCAACGATGACAAATATTTTGAGGAATCACTCAGTAATAAATCAGTGAATCTATTTGAAATGTATTCTGATGATTTAACCATACACCAACATCATTTGATAAGGCAGAAACTTAATTACGTATTTGGAGAGATAAATAATGACCCTAGAGAACTTCCTAAAGAACTACACAATGGTAATACCGAAGAGTTGTTGATATTTCTTCCTGATAATTTGAAATTAGAATTGGCTGATGTTAACGCATTCACTACACCAGAAAGTCAAGCCGTGACCCCCCGTTACCTCAAGTCCAAGAATACAATGAGTGAATCGCAATATTCATTTACTGTAAAAATCGAGTTTGAATGTATTAACCCAAAGAATGGTTTAAACTTCATAACTGACAAAAAGTCTGATAAGAAATATTGGCATGCATATACGGTAAACTCAGACTATAATATTTCTACTTCTTCTTGGGTTCCTTGTATTGATAACTTATGGGATAGATGTACTTGGTCTCTTGAAATAAATATTCCAAGGACAATTAAAGATATAGGAAGTCCCAGAATAATCGGTTCCGAAAATAACATATCTCTGGTAGAGGGACATGGATCATCTCAACATATACATAAAGATTCACATATTGGGGATAATGATGACCCTGAAGATAATATAGAAGATGATGAAAACGGCGTGGAAGAGGACGAAGATGATACTGAGAATTACGATTTAGTCATTTGCACTGGTGACTTTAATAACGTTAAAGAAACTCCGCATCCAATAGATAGTTCAAAGAAAGTTGTATCCTGGTCAATTTTCAATCCAGTCTGTGCGCATCATGTTGGCTGGGCCTTGGGGTCATTTCAAAGTATTGTGCTATCTAATCCTACCAAAGACGGCGATGAAGAAATGAGGGACGAGGTAGAATTCGAAGATATTGAAAAGGTTACTGATAACTCACCCGTTACTATATATTTCTTAGTGGGCCAAGAGGAAATGGCGAGAAATACATGCATATTAGCTAACAAAGCTATAGATTTCTTCCTGAAAGAATTTGGTTCTTTTCCATTTAGTTCTTATGCCATGGTTTTTGTTCAAGATAATGCTTCAGAATCTAACAATTTTGCTGGCCTTTCTGTTATAAGTGATAGCCTTTTATACCCATCTGATATAATTGAGCCAATGATTACTACCACAGACACTATACTAGAAGGTATGGCAAGTCAATGGTCAGGTATTAATATCGTTCCGTTATCCTTTAATGATTATTGGTGTATTATTGGTATTGCGAAGTATATGGCCTTTCAATTTATCAAGGTTTTGATGGGTACAAATGAATACAGATTCAAGATGAAGAAAAAAATGAATGAAATTGTTGAGAAAGATATAGGCAAAAAGCCATTAGCCTTACAATTTTTCAGATTCCCTATTTCAGATCTTGACTTAGATTTTTTAAGGTTAAAGGCACCTATAGTTTTATACATCCTTGATAAGCGAATGACTAAAACAGATAAATCATTTGGACTTTCTAGAGTACTTCCAAAACTTTTTTTACAAGCCATGTCGGGGGATTTGCAAAATGGTGCATTGTCAACTCAACATTTTCAATATGTATGTGAGAAAGTGAACCGAAACAAACTAGATACCTTTTTCAAACAGTGGGTTTTCGGATCCGGAGTACCTATATTCAATATATCTCAAAAATTTAATAAGAAACGTTCCATGATAGAAATGAGTATAAGGCAAGTGCAGCAACTGGATACAAAAAAATTGCACCCAAATCCTGAATCGTTTATAAATGACTCAATAGCGCATTTAGATGACGAGCCATCATTCCTGATACAGCCAGTATTTACAGGCCCAATGACCATTAGAATTCACGAAGCTGACGGAACTCCTTATGAACATATAGTTGATTTGAAAGATGGTCATGTTAAGCTTGATATTCAATATAACACAAAGTTTAAAAGATTAAAGAAGAATAAGGAGGATCTTAACGAGCTCAATACAACATTTAGTAAGTTGGGTGATGTATTGACTTCTCCAGAAGAAATGGATGAATGGGGATTGTCTGATTGGGTAAAACAAGATGAGGACATGCTTTATAATGATGCATTTGAGTGGATTAGAGTCGATGCTGATTATGAATGGATAGCTCGGATCAATATTAAACAACCTGATTATATGTTTGGCTCCCAATTACAATATGACAGGGATGTCGAAGCTCAATATGAAGCTGTAAGGTATTTCAGTGATAGGGAGAAGCCAAATACTTTATATTGCACGGTATTAGCCCGAACTGTTATGGATGATAGATATTATTATGGAATTAGAATAGCAGCTGCGCAGGCTTTGGCAGATATATCCAAACCTGACAATAATTTTATTGGAATTGGTTATCTTATCAAGATCTTCCAGGAGCTCTTCTGCTTTCCTGGAAGTTCGATTCCATTAAGCAATAATTTTAATAATTTCAGCCGTTTCTTTTTACAAAAGCGAATCCCTCAAATTCTAAGTAATGTTAGAGATGAAAATGGAGAAGTCCCATTTGTGATTAGAAATCTTTTATTGAACCTTGTTAAATTCAATGAGAATTCTAATAATAATTTTCAAGATTGTTTCTATATGTCAGATTTGATAACTTCTTTAACTACGAGTGCTTTAAATGCAAATAGTGCTCTAACATCCCAGGATCCATTAAAATTGTTGGATAAGAGTGAATCATTAAATTCTGAAAAACAGAAGTTCTTGCAAGATGTTATAACAGAAATAAACAGGCTTCAAAAATTAGATGAATGGGTGCCTTCGTACCAATCGGTTATTGCAATTACTTGTATAAAACAAAAAATAAGACTTGCCACGCATGGACTCTTACAATTGACATTTGAAGACTTATTGTATTATACTTTAGATAAGTATCCATTTGAGATACGGATTGAGGCATTTCGTGGGTTGCTTATTTTGGGAGGTTTAAAAAATGCAAGTATCTTACAATACTACTTAAAAGTATGTTTGCTTGATGCAACTACCCCGTATTTCCGAGGACAGTTAATCAAAACTTTGATTCATGCTATATGCATTGCGGCCATTGATGGTACTCCTTCAACTTTAGATGACCCAGAATTTAAAACTCTTGAAAAGCTTTTTGATGAGAATTCTAAAATGGCAAACAACCAAACTAATATGGTTATTATCGAGGACGGTTCAAATAATGAGTTGAACTCGAGGAGAGATGCATTTGCGAGAGCCACATTAAATGGTGCCATAGAATTACTTAGACGTGATTATTCTATAGGTAAGGGGTTGAAGAACTTATTCTGGGAGCTATTGCACACTTCTTTATTAAGTATCTATGAGAGACGAAACATATTTAATGTTTGTCAGATTTTATACAAAGAAATTGATTCGTTTATTGCAAGAATACCCGTTCCTAGTGTTCCATTAAGTGAATTAAAAAAGAAAATTGTCCTCAGAAATATGGGTGATGGTAAGATTGTTATAAAAAGAGAAGGAAGATTTAAAATCCAATTAGCGTCACGAAGATTAACCATCCAAGAACCAACTAAATCAAAAGCGTCTCAAGAAAAAGCTAAGCCTAAAACTCTGGATTCACCTGTGATCGTAGAAAATGGCCCAGAAACGAAATTGAAATTAAAACTAAGCAATACATCTGCGATTTCGGAACCAAAGAAAGAGACTCCTCGAGCTCATAAGAGATCGTCCCGCGATTCCAATCTTGTTACAATCGATCCTCATAACAAATCAAAAATTACAATCAAATTTAAAAAACATGCTTTGCCTAATCCTTCGATATTTGATTTTCCTAGTCAGAATCCTAATTCGCCTCCAAAAAGTTTGGTGAAAATTCAAGGGTTTACTATTACTTTGAAATTTTCTAAAGAAAAGAAAGCCAAGATTAAAGATCTTTTGAATAATGCATCTTTGAAGCCCAGGTATGTTAAGATTTTGACCAATGAAAAAAGAATTCTTGTATCACCAACACCATTCACCTCAAATAATACATGTATGGCTACCAAGTACGACCTGAATGGAAAGTCTAAGGATAATAGCTTGCATACGTCTAAAAGTGCAAAATCAATATCTCCGGTCCTGGGCAATAGAAGAACTGGTCTTGAATCCACGAAAATAACGTTGAAAAATGATAAGCCAGAGGAATCTTCAACCAAAAACTCGTCCGAAATAGAAGAAAAGAAACCAAAATTGAAAATTCCTTCAAAACAAGAGTTTAAAGAACTAGCCGAGCCTACAATATCTAAACCAGTAGAGCGTTCGGTTTCTCCATTTTCAAGGTCAGCAAGTCCATTTAGTCCAACTGCGCCTCTGCATAGGCCAAATAAGAAGACCAAGATTTACATTCATCCTAGCGATGAAAAGAGTGCATCTAGTACTGTGCAAGACGAGCCACAGGTTCCCACTACGGATGTGCTTGACTCCAATGGCCATAAAACTCCTGATGATAAGCCAGATATTAAGCCTAAGAAACCAACTTCAAAACCTGGTATCAAACTTAAGTTAAGTTTGAAACGTTAATAGCATATATTATGTATCTATTACAAAAATTGAAAGGAACAATTTTTATAGTATGTACTCACGTGCGCTGAATATAGTTATCAACAAACCTATAATTGACTTTAGCATAAATTGAATAAAACAAGGTTATTCTAATATAACATAAATGAGTAGAAATAGATAAGGTCAATGTCGTTTAATAACCATCTAGCATTTAATATATCGAAAGCGACTCCGACCACGTCAACTACGAATGCTCATACAACATCTACCCCCCCAGCATCGAATGAAGGAATCAATTCGGGCGGAACAAATAGCACCAATTCCAAGTCTCCTTTCTTGCAGAACATATTATCAAAATCGACACCTTCTGCAGGTAATATATCTCCACAATTTGGCACGGGAAGCACAGTTATGCCTACGTTTGTAAATATAGGTGACGAGGGATCGCATAGTAGCTCGCCTAAGGATAGCCAAGTTGGTAACAATAAAACCGACTTAATTGATTTGCTTGGTAAATACGATATTAGCAATAGGAAGGAAAATGAAGAGGTTAATTCTCGAGACGATAGTGAAGCAAAGGTTGATATTAATCGTGAGGAAGAAACTGAAGACGATCACGATGATGAAAAGGCGAACAAGGAGAATCAACAAGAAGATGCAATAACAGAGGCATCAGTTAAAAAGGTTGCAGAGAAAGATGAATCCTCAACGCCAACTGAATCGAAAATCCTGGAGAATGATCAATCAGAAATGATTGAGAAACGGGCTGTTATTAAGCCAGCGCATGGAGGTGCAATTCGAAGTATACATGAGGATAACGCAAGTTCTGAAACAAATGCTGAAACTAATGCTACTACTATTAGTGATACGAATACTGATAGTCAAACTGACACTTCTTCTTCTAATGCTGATACTAATACTGATACTAATACTGATACTAATACTGATACTAATACTGATACTAATGCTGATACTAATGCTGATACTAATGCTGATACTAATGCTGATACTAATGCTGATACTAATGCTGATACTAATGCTGATACTAATGTTGATACTAATGCTGATACTAATGTTGATAGTCCTGCTGATTCTAAAGTGGATTCTAATGTTGATAATAATCTTGGCACTAATAATGAGAATTATACTGACAATAATGTTGAGGTGAATACCGACACTAATGTTGAGGTGGATACTGACACTAATGTTGAGGTGGATACTGACACAAATAGCAAATCTGCTAACTCTGAACGTAGTTTAGTGATTGACAAAAATACAAATAATAAAATCAACACTACCATTAGCATTAATATTGATGCTGAATCTAAAAGTAATATTGAAAATAATGATCAAACTAATGTCAACACTGATAACGATGTTAAGACTGGTGTGATGTTCAATGAAAAGGATAATGAAGTGCGTAATGACCGAGATTTGACAGACCTAACAGGAAATTCTAACAATGAGGAATCAGTTGCTGAAGAATATGATTTAAATCAAAATGCTACGACTCCAATAGACTCTGAACAAGAAGATAATTTTGAAACGGAAGAAGCATCTAATAACGTACTTGAATCACAACATAAATCAGGTAAATCAAAGAAGAGTCAGCCGTTAGTTAGTTCTGCAGAACAATATCAACAGTCACATAAACCTTTTGATTTCCAACAGTTTTTGAACCACTTGAAGAAAAAAAGTGCAGATCCAGTTGTGCGCTATATTCGGTCATTTTTAGTCTCATTTAGCAGACAAGGTCATACATTTACACTTGATCAGAAAATTAAGATTATTAGAGATTTTAAAGAGTTCATGAATGAGAAATTTTCGTTGTATGAACCTTTTGCATCAATGGATGACATAGATTTGGAGAACTCTAGAGAAGGTCTAGAAAAATTGATAATGAATAGGTTATATGAACATTGTTTCCCGCCCGAAGTAGCAACACAATTACCAAACTTTATACCAGAATCAATTCAAGAAGATCTTCAGAATGATGAAAAATTCCTTAAGCAGCTCGAAAAGTTTAACTGGATTAATGGAACTCATCTTGACATTGACTTGGATTATTTAACAAAACTTAAGTCGAAAACAAACAAAGATAATTTGAATTTCATTGATTTCGCTATTACAGAATTAAACAAAATTAATAATTATAGAGCACCCAGAGATAAGATTATCTGTATTTTGAATTCATGTAAAATAATATTCAGTTTCTTGAGAGTGAGCAAGTGTGAAACCAATGCAGATTCGTTTATCCCATTATTGATTTTAGTTATTATCAAAGCAAAGACTGATAGTTTGATAAGTAACATGCATTACATAGAAAATTTTAGGAATGAGGAGTGGTTATCGCATGGTGAAACTAGTTATTATTTATCTTCGTTACAGGGAGCAATTGGCTTTATAAAAAATTTATCTTTTGATGATCTTACAATAGATGAAAATGAGTACAATGCACATATGGAAGCTTGGGAAGCCGAAGAGAAACAAAGAAATGCTACGAAGCCTATAGTAATGCCAGTACCCAGAAGAAAAGATTCTGGCCTTGAAGAATTTCAGAATTTTACACCGTCTAAGGCAGGTCTATCTCCTTCAAATGTCTTGATGACAAGTGCAGAGATGTTTACAAAATCACTTTCCAATTTCTTATCCCCATCTCCACAAGAAACTACTCGTCAAGATGATACACGGGCAATGAATGGGGAACAATTTAGTGCTGAACATCAGCCTCAGACCCTGTCACAAAATCAAGCACAATCAGAAGAAAACTCTGCTGCGATGAAAGAAACTTACAAGAGTTTGAGAGAAGTATTTCCAAATCTTGATAAAGCAGTATTGAAAGATGTAGTATTTATGAATCAAGGTAAGCTTGAAGAATCACTTGATGCCTGTTTACAATTAGTTAATGACGTTTGAATATATATATGTATGTATGTATGTATGAATAAAACATAATGTACACTACCACAGAAATCTGCGGCTGCAAAGTGAGAAAAAAATGGGACTCCTCATCAGGGGCTCGAACCCTGGACATTTCGGTCGACTCTTTGACAGAAATCTTTAATCCTTAAAAGCCGAACGCTCTACCAACTGAGCTAATAAGGATTGCCCTTGATTTTCCGGGTTCATAAATGCATACTTATCTAGTATATTAAAATTCATCTAAATAATGGAAATCTAAGATATAATAACATTGGTGAACAGCATATAAATGTGGCTGCTTCAATCAGACATAATAACTTGTAGAAAATGAGAATTGTGAAGTGGCAAAAATTCAAAGTAGTTTAAATTACCTCTCAATTGAATAATTTTCATAAAATTGGGAAGTATTCCTAAAAATATAATAATTTCTGTTAATTTTCATTCATATCATGGTATTGTTATCTAAATTACATATCCACTTATGTGATTTAAACCAATGATACAATAACTATCATTACGTTTTCTACTTTTTTATAAACTATCATCACCTAAAGAATGTAGATGTAGTAATTTTTGTAAAAAGGCTGCGAAATTTTGTACTACATGGTTTTATCAAATACATATAGTTATGATATGGAAGAGTATGGATACTACCATGATGACAAATTTGAAATTTCATTCCTTATTAACATTGCATTCGAGGGCAAACATGATTTTTTAGGATATCAGACATTAAAAATATTAAGAGTATTAATTTTAAAAGTTGCGTACCATATTTAATGCATTTGAAAAGACAAGGAATGATACCGTTGTTCAAAAGGAAGTGAACTTCTCAATAAGATGGGTCATTTGATAGGTTTATATGATTGTTCGGTCCTCTTTTATCTTCCCATTCTAAAGCAAAGTGGTGCTTTTAAAGCAACATCTATATAGAAGTATTCTATTCTGCACATAGCGGATCGCCGAAGATTCGAGAATATGATCATGATTGGTATATTAATTGTAACATATACTATACTATTTACGAGAGATCATTAACGGAAGACATCACTAATATGCCAATTGATTACTCAAAGTGGGATAAAATTGAATTATCTGATGATTCAGATATAGAAGTGCATCCAAATGTGGATAAGAGATCGTTTATTAAATGGAAGCAAAGAGATATTCACGAGAAGCGTCAACAGAGAAATATTGAAATCAAATCCATATTAGTTCAATCAGTAATGTATGCTAAGCTTAATGAAAGGGTGGACTTTCTCTTGAGTGACTTGAGTCAGGAGCAATTGCTAGACAACTCGTTGATAATGAAGAAATTGAATGATAAATTCGATAAATCTGAAAAATTCAACTATGAGCTTTTGAAGGAAGAAAAAGGCGATACATTGCGCAAGGGTCTTAAAGATTTATCGTTTAGCGCAGAGGAGATTGAGAATACGCCAGCGTATAATGAGATGATTGAAGATCTTTTTATCCAGGTTAAAGAAGATCACCCAGACGCTGCGAAGGACGCGGCAAAATTAACACAATACTTGAAAGAACATAGGGCTAAGATTGATGATGTGTTATCGAAGCAAACAATAAAGTTAGACGACCTTTTGTACCAGAAATCGATGTTAATCAGTAGTGACGATATACACACTGGGTTTGATAAGTCTTTCTTGAATAAAGACAAGGACGAGGATAAATCAGTGGCGCCAGCACCCCAGACAGAGAAGAAGACAATTACGACCACGGAGACTATAAATAATCCATCCAGTACTTCTTCAACGTCAAAGGATCTGAAGTCAGATGAAGATATGCTAGCATTGAATCCAGCTACTGCAGAATTTGGTAAAATTTCAAGTAGTAAGATCGACGAGAGCGCCAACTACTTAATAAGACATACCTACATTTGTAATGAGCAACAAAAAGATGCTTTGATTATGACTGCATTTGATCACCAGTTACAAGGTGATTCCGAGACAGCCCGTCAAGTAATTCATCAGTCATTATTATTGCAGTATGTTGCCCAATTGGCTGGTGTTAATCCAAATAAAGATCAGATTATCAAGGCAGTCAAATTATTCTGCTCTAAAATCAAAGACGACTCATCTCCTGCAAAGATGGGATTTTCTCAAGATGTTACTAACACAGTCAATCACATCAAATCAAGATGCGAAATTATTAAACAGGAGCAAGGCATAGAAAACAGTAATAACGAGGAAGAAGCATTAATTCAATTAAAGGCCCTTGATGATAAGACCGAATTACTGGTTAATATTCCCCAAGAGGGAACACCAGAGTATGAAATTTTTTCAACTAAATTATCTAATGAAATGCAAGATGCTGTTAAGACCAAATCCTTGGATGTGGTTAATGAAGTATTTGCAAAATTAAAGGTAGAAGAGGCCGAAAATATTTTAGAAATATTTAACGAATGTGGAGTTATTGGCATTAATGGCTACATAGAGGATGAAAATGAATTCAAAGAATTGCAGAAACAATACAATGAAGGTATGGATTTAGAATCCGAAAAAGTTGAAGAAATTCAGGAAGAGCCAAATACTGAGGATATCGTCGATTAAGAAATTTATATAGGTTTAATTAATGTTTTAATTAATTTATGTCTACATGCCAAAGCTTTGATACTTATAGAGTTGTAATTACGAATTAGAATATGCAGAGCTTCTTTTCGAAAAATGGGCTTAATAAATATAAGTTAAAAGACTAGATATATGTTATTTGCGACTCAATCTAGCCAATGTTTCCATTAACGACAGGGTAGAATTGGTGGCTTGTGATTGTTGCTGTGGGTTATATCCAGATGACAGTGAGGATTGCAATTGCGATAACAAGGAATTTACTTGTCCACTTGGGGCTTGTGAATGATTTTGCGGAGGAGGTGGGTGAGGAGGAGCTTGACCATAGTTAAGTGGTTGATTATATCCATAAGGTGATTGATTCATTGGTTGGCCTATGCCCATAGATTGGATAGGTTGTGGAGGTCTTTGCTGTTGCTGCTGCTGTTGCTGTTGTTGCTGTAATAAAGCAATCATGTTCTGCATTGAAGCTGGATCCATACCTTGTAATGTCTGGATAAGGTTTGCCTGGCTGTTTGGATCAGCCTGGGTTGCAGGTGGTTGGCTATAGGCAGATTGTGGAGACCCGTAATTTGGAGCTGGAGGTTGACCATATGGAACACTTTGATTGTACATATTATTATTAGGACCATGGTGACTTTCCCAATTGCTATTGTTGTTCCTTCCGCCTTTTCCTCTTCCGCGTTCATTCCGGCCAGATCTTCCACGGTTGTCGTGCTGGTCATTTCTCCCACCACTTCTACGGTTACCACCATACCCAGTATCGTAAAAATCATTATTCATCGCAGCAACGTAACTCTTGTTTTGACTTGGATTTTGGTTTCCATACGTGTAAGGCTGCGGGCTCGTAGTCTTACCGTATTTCTTGAACTTTGCTTTGCTTAAAATATCAGCTGCTACTTCAGGATCGATATCAGCATATTCATCAAACTTAATTCCACCGTCACTAGTGTTTTCGAACGTCTGAACATCCACTTTTGCTTCTTTGATAACACAAGTACCTAAAACCCCCGAATAAGCAGCCTCACTGATAACATCATTTATATCTCTATGGGTGATGTCTTCAACGTCAATTGAGACTTGACTACTTGAAAATGCCTTTTTAACTTTTCTAATAAAGAAAACAGAAGATTTACCTGTTATATAAACCTGACACTCAGGGACAACATTTTTTTGCTTTTTGTTCTCACCATAACCGTAAAGGTTACCAGCCACTTGTTCATCTCTACCTCTTTTACCGCTTGACTCCTCAGGAGACCTATCTCTTCCTCTTGAAGCTAAGTTCGGGTTATTAATTTCTGGCTTTCCGGGACGTCTTGACTTTTGTGGTCTCGAAGCATCTAATCTCATAATTTTGTTATGTAAAGGGACGTTGGACTCTCCTTTAATACATTCCAAACATGCTTCGGCTGTCCTAAATTGAGTAAATCCATAGCCTGCCTTTATGGCAATCTGAATAACATCTCCGTATTGACTAAAAATTCGAAATAAGTCCTGCTTCGAAATAGTGTTTGCTGGAAGGTTACCTATAAATAATCTCAGTTTATCAGGGAATTCATCCCAGTTCTGTAAATTCATATAATATGCTTCTCTTTTGATAAACTCATCATACGCTGTTTGTTCTTCAGGAGCCATTGGTGCGGTTATGTTTGGTCTGCGACAAAATTCATTAACTGGGACAAGAGGAATCGGGTTTTTCAAATTTTTGAACGGCTTATTATAAGAATAAACTTGATCATAATTAACATTGCTTGGATTAGAAGCAATAGCAGTTCCAGACAAGTTAACATTTCTCTGGGATAGTTGTTCCGTTATCAATTTCATCTGTTCAGTTTGAGGTAAATTTACAAAATTTGGATCTTTTACAAGTTCGCTTTGCATTATCGCATCATATGCTTCTTTCAATTGTTGTTGCGGATCCTTCTTGGCTGTAGATCTTTCTGCAGCATTTACAGGCGGTTTAGGGGGTAATCCAGCCGGAAGCTTACCTTTTATGATATTACTGGCCTTAGGTTTAGGTTCGTGTCCATGGTCTTCTCTTTGGTGAGGTTCGGGATCGTTCAAAGGAACTTCTGGATCATATTCATCTTCTTCGTGAGGTTTTTCAATTACAGAATCGATCTGTGGCGACGACGAAGCCTCAATAGCCTTCGCCACGGAAATCTCTTCATATGCACTTTCCGGGTCATATTCGTCATCGCCATCATCTTCATTAGAGTCATTTACACCTACATTTGCACTCTCAGGTGGTGTTTCGGAGCTATCCCGATCTTCAGGTTCATATTCGTCATCGTCGTCATCCTCCTCTTTCTTCTGCATTTCACTAGTCTCCTCATTACGACGATCGGATGTATCTGCCTCATCTACCTCAGATTCAGCCTTGTCTTCAGTGTGTTTGATTTCGTGGTCATATTCCTTTTCTTGGTCGCTGGTCTGCTCCTGCTCCTGCTCCTGTTCCTGCTCTCCACGCTCATCATTCTCTTCTCCATTATCGTCTTCTACTTCATGCTCTTGCACGGGCTCATTGCTGCTTTCACGCAGATTTGACCTCACTTCATGCTCGTCGCTGGTCTGCTCCTGCTCTTCACGCTCATCATTCTCTTCCCCATTATTGTCTTCTACTTCATGCTCATGCACGGGCTCATTGCTGCTTTCACGCAGATTTGACCTCACTTCATGCTCGTCGCTCTTCAGACCTAAATCAATCGGGCTAACCTCCATGATAACTGTGTACTTTTGGATTGATTAGAGAATACCGTACTGTTTTCAAGTCACAAATTTACACACCTGTTGTATTCCATGTCGTTCATAATGTCGTCCATGTCGTCTATGTCGTACATAATGTCTGGAGCAATGTCGGTAGGGATAACTGTTGCGGTAATTGATCCACATCCCCCACACTCGCGCCCCCACGACTATTATACTAATTTTTCAATCATAGTCCTTAACTATCAAATAGTGCTTAGTAATTTTGAACGGAGAATTCCAAGAAAAACCCCGAATTCAAGGCTACATAAACGAAAGCAATTGTCGGACAATTAATCAAGTCGAGAAATTGTAGTTCTACAAATTAAAACTAAATAAATTGAATAAATATGCCCGGTGAAAATAAAAACTTAAAGCTTGCTATCGTTGGTACCGGTATTTTTGCTACAGACCAACACTTGCCAACTCTTGACAAACTTCCTAACTTAACACCAGCCGCATGCTACAATAGAACTAAGGCCAAGGCAGAGACATTCGCTAGTAAGGCCAACATTGACCCATCACAAATTTACGAGTCGTTAGAAGATATCATCAAGACGGATAGTGTTGATTTTGTGGATGCGTTGTTACCTGTTCAATACAACTTGGATGCCGTGAAATTGGCCATTAAGTACAATAAACCTATTTGTCTCGAAAAACCAATTGCGGCTAACTTGAACCAGGCCAAGGAAATAGTGCACTTGGCCAACGGTTCTGACGTCCCAATAGGTATCTTGGAAAACTGGTCGTACTTGAAAGCCATTGAGATCATAAAGAAGGACGTTCTCCCAAAGATTGGTGATGTGGTATCATTCACTTACAAGTCCACTGGTGCATGGAATGATAACAACAAGTACTTGGTCACATCATGGAGACAAAATCCTGAGCATATTGGTGGTTTCTTGAGTGACGGTGGTGTTCATCAATTGGCATTATTAACTGACGTATTGGGTGAAGTTGAGAGCGTTTCCGGTTTGACGAAGCAAATCAGAGAAGAGAGTGGTGCTGACGATATCTTGTTTTCCACTATGAAAATGAAGAGTGGTACAATCGGTACTTTCACGTACGGTTCTGCTTTTGGTGCCACAGATAAATCTACTAGTTTCACAATTTATGGTACTAATGGTTCTATTGCCTATGACTTTTCTCCAGACTTACCTAAACCAACCATAAAATACCAAACTGGTGCATCCTCTCAACAAGCTTCTAAGAAGACTGTCATTGAAGTTGACGAAAATGATACTTTTGTTGAGGAATTCAAGAATTTTGCTGAAGCAGTTACTAAGAAAGACAAGTCCATTATCCACGTCGACGCTGCTAAGGCTTTCCACCATTTGGCTATTGTTGCTGCTGCTTTAGAGAGTTCTGCTAAGAATGGGGATTCTGTTAAGGTTGAACAACCGTAGGCTTAATAATTGAATATGATTTCTAATATATATCTATGTATATATATACATGCAGGCTCATAGTTCATCAACAATTCTACTTGTAGCTGTGCTAACTATATCTTCCCAGGTTTTATGTTCCCCGTTAGGGTCAATACTCATTGTAAACTCTTTGTCTAAATTTAGTGTGCTAGCTGCCGATAGTATGGTACTTGCAATAAACGAGCTACTGACGACCGATCCCACTGTTGCATATAATGCAATATCATCTTTAGACTCAGAAGTACCAAATATTCTATTGAATATTCTGAATATCTTGAATAATGACCATAAGAAAAACTTAACAGGCATTTTCAATAGCCTGCGCCATATAACCCATGCACTACATAGCATGAGGAACCCAATACTTAAGTATATGTTATTCTTATCCTTCCTATCTTGTTTTTCGATAAACTTGACAATATGCTTGGACTTGTTTAATAATGATTCGAAATCAGTAAACTTATCATTTAAATTAGACAAATCTTTTGTTTGCTGTTCAACAGAGTCAATATTCAATTCAGTTTGTACGATAGAGGCAGACATCAATTGTCTTGTAGATTGTAGGGCCGAGGTGATCGACTTATTATGTGTCAATATTTGATCTCTTATAGCCTGATTCTTGAGTTTAGAATCATCTTTGGTGCTACGGCCAGAAAACAAGTCTTTCCTTAAATCAGCTTCTTTAGTATTATCCTTTATAACAGGTGTGTATTTTGCAAGCCTTTGTTTATGAATCAATTCATTTTCTAAGTTGTGTGATTGTAATTGACATTCTCTCAACTTCAGTTTTATGTTTGTAAACTTTTCTTCGTACATTTGATATCTAATAGATAATTGATCATCCACATCGCCAGACAAGTTAATTTCTATAACCTTCAAAATATCACGAAATTTGAATATTAATCCATTGGCATCCTTCGTAGACTTGATTCGTTTTACTTCAATTGAATCTTCACCGTGGTTTGCTATTGGGTCACTATCATCAATTATTTCATTTATCTTTGCAAATACAGCAAACTGTAACTCATCCAATCGTTTAAAGTAATTATCAAGGTCACTAGAAATAGTCATGATTATTATTTCAATTAATATATGTGGGATTAGAATTGGTTGATTATGACAATGATAATGAGCTTCGTAGATTTGGCGCACTGAAAATAGCTCTTGCAAAAAAGTCTTGATTGTAGATTCGTCGAACTCTACTTATTATTAAGATGGGCCTCTCTATGTCTAATGTACAAAATGATCTCCTGAGACAGGAAAATAGTACATCTATTGAACAAAAGGAACCAATAAAGGACTTAAACTCAACAGAGGGACGTAAAAAGAAAAAATCTACTAAGAAATCAAGAGATCCTGCAACACTTACGCCTGAATATATTGAAGAACAGAGAAGACAAAGAAACTTAAAAAAAGAGAAGAAAAAACAAGAACTTTTAGCTCAAGGAATAAACCCTAGTACGGTAAATACCCCAATTGAATTAAGGTTTATAACAAGAGAATTGCTTGAGCTTCCAGATAGTGCAAGCAATAATGATTCATTGAAGATAAAAATCATGTCCTATAATATATTAGCGCAAGCATTGATTAGAAGAAAACTATTTCCTACAAGTGGTAATGCGTTAAAGTGGTCTACACGATCACAAGTTTTGTTATCGGAATTTAAACATTATGACGCTGACATTTTGTGTTTACAAGAGTTAGATTTTATCCAGTATAACACATATTGGCGCAAAGAGTTAGGGAATTTAGGGTACAAAATGAAGTATTATAGAGCAGATACCAAAAATCACGGGTTGGCTATTGCATTTAAGACTGATAAGTTTATTTGCAAACATCAGAGTTTTATTTACTATGATAAAGAAGCCTCCGGGGAATTGAGACCAAGAACCGCTACTCAAAACGTCGGATTATTGGCTTGTCTAGAGTTCACTTCCAAGATTTTATCAAAGCATCCTAATCTTTCAAGAAATGGAATAATCATTGGAACCACACATTTATTTTGGCATCCATTTGGCACGTTTGAAAGAGCAAGACAAACATATTTAATCTTAAAGAAATTCAAAGAATTTAAGTCTACTATGAATACTCTTAAGGGAAATAGTCATGATTGGTACAACTTTTTCGCTGGAGACTTTAACTCTCAACCTTTTGATGCGCCATACTTATCTATAACGGCCAAGCCGGCGAAATATGCTGATAGGGCTCGTATCGTTCTAGGTTGTTCATTATCTTATCAGTATTCAAAAAACCGAGGCGTAATAGATAATGAAAATGGTGATGAAGATGAGGAGAAAGAGGAAGAAGAAGGTGGTAATATCGAAAAATTTGGTAGTAATCAACCGAAAGATCCTGTTCCCGACTCTTTCGAGCTTACACCCGAACAATTAGAATTGGTTAATTCAATGGAAGATTTACACAATTCATTAGATATGAGAGCTATTTCATTATATTCTGTCGGCTACAAATTGGTTGATCCAGCTAACTCAGGTCTTGATAACGATAGAGACGAGCCAATTTTTTCCAATTGGGCACATACATGGAGAGGCTTGCTAGATTATATATTTGTAATAAGTTCATGGGATGATAAAAATGAGTCATTTACTAAGAAGATAGACACAGTTGAAGATGTGGAACAAAATAATGGGGTTCGGATTACAAAATTATTAAAACTACCATTACCAAAGGATATGGGACCAGAGCCCTCAGGGCAACCAAGGCTTGGCCAATATCCATCAGATCATCTTTGTTTGATGGCCGAAGTAGCCTTATGTTAATTTTATGATTTCATTATGTATATATAAGGATTTATAAAATAATTATCACCCCTAATTTATGATTCATTTCATTAGCATAGTATCAACCAAATCTTCTAAAGGCCCGTAATCTTTACGAGTAATTAAATTAAACTCATTACTAAATAAAACATAGTGTTTTAAACTGGTATTGAGATGACTTTGCAACCCTAATTCGGATATTTCATGAAAATGGTGACAATAAATATGGGCATAAATTCTAAATAATCTTTTGAAAATTGTTTTCACCAAGCTGGGAAATTGCTGTGGAAAAGGAGCTCCAATCTTAGAAGGAAATATGTTATCATTGTCAAAAAAGTTTTGAATCCAATTCATCAAGTTTTCTGTATATTCACAAGCAGGTAATGACACAGGTCTCTTAGGCAGCGCCATTCCATTAGAATTAGGATTGGTCTCTTGCCATAGGTATTCGTATTCATCCGTTGCTATCATTCTAGGACACGTCTTTGGAGAGCAAAATTCCGTAATTGCACCATACAACATATTTATTTGATTATAGAAATCGACGACGTGAATGGCTAGCCACTCATTGATGTCTTCATCCTGTGGTAGTTTGACAGCTTGGATCAATGCATTATCCGATCCTAATGTTTGTTCAGCATAATTTCTGATATCTTTATGAGACGAAACCGATTGCCCACCATTATTTAAGTTTATTGTTTGGTATGCTTGTCCCGTTCCTTGTTGATACGGCTGATTATTTTGTGGAGGGTTTGGAAATGTTGAATTTGAAATAGGCTGTGGACTTGATATTGGTGATGATTGTTTTAATTTAAACCCCCTAGTCGATCTTAGCGAATGTGTATTAAAATTCTGGAAGAATGACATGTCATATAGAATACCTCAGTGTGTCTAACTATATTAAACCAAGTAACTGGAGTTGATAATTTGCTTGTGTTTTTGATCTATTGTGCTTTTGTTTACATTCTTCCCACACATATCACGTGATGGATTGAATATTAAGATGGCTTTCAATAGAGCTTAGGTCAAATATGTCCAAGTCAAAAACCATGGCTTTAATGGGCGAATTGGGAGTGTTGGAGATGCTGGAATCAAGGAATCGATTTCTAAATCTTTTGCATGCTTCAAATCTGGATCCAGAAGTATCACATTCTTTCATTATATTCAAAGTATTGTATTCTGCTAATGCTTTCAATTGAACACTTCTCATAGATTTCAGAAACGCTGCACTTTTATCGTGAGTTAGGGAAGGATCATTTGGCGGAGTTGGAGATAAAACTTCTTCAAGGTTCCTGACAAGCCAATTATAGTTTGTTTTGAATAGCTTTTTTCCATAGAATGAAAATACAAATGGAAATTTAAACTCTAGGTTGATGATTAGCGAACTAAACAGATAATTCAACGCTTCTATGATGTCAACAAGTTGTACCTTTGGCTGGAAAGTGTTGTATTCAAAATCTAAATCTATCAGTTCTAGTAAGTTCATGGAATTAGGAAACCCAAACTTGATGTCTAGTAAATCATTAATGATTGGCGAGGATATTTTACACTCAAGATCTAACAGGAATGATGAGGTTTTGTCATCTCTGATGAATAAGCTTGTGTCCATATCTATGTGTTTCCAATAACGACATTCAACAAAACTATGCCCAATTGCTTCCACCAAGCATTCATAATCGGTACTATGTAGTTTGGTACCATTTATATGTAGATTTACATTTAACTATGTGGTTAGTAGTGATCTTAGATCAACCGCTATAGTTAAACTTACGCTTAATTTTTTACCAGCAATCACGAATTGCTCTTCTAAATTGGGACAACTATTCTGCAATTGATAAGAGTATTTCAAACTGAAGTAATCGTCATCTCTCTTTACAGTTAGTGTATCAATAGTCATATTACATCTGATTGTTGTCGTAATCTTTTCAACGGTTGTAAAAAACCTCATCACGCGATTGAGACTTGAAGTCTTTAAAGCTAGTTTAAAATAATTACTTTAAGAGTACTATTTAACAATGAATAAGATTAAACAGACCGTGACAATAGGGAATGATTTAATAGTGAAGTACAAGGTTTCATCGTTGATAAACCTTGAAGAGCTAAATAAACTTTCTACCAAGAGATCTAAATTCTTATCACTCTACAAAAAATTTTATAAACTTCGTAACATGATTGATTCAAAGCCGTACAATAAAGAAATATATCACAAGATAATACGACGTAAATTCAAAATGGAGGACTTTAACCTTAAACGAAGCATCTTGCTAGATGACGATAGCAAATTATCGGAAATCAATTTATTTGAACGTATCACGAACACATTAGCATTTGTTCACAATTCAACTGTATATTTACCATCAGAAAGAAAAGAAAAGCCGGCATTATTCTTCCAGGATTTAAAAGTGCCTGAAAGGAGGGAAAAACTGATAATATTGACGTTACTAAGAATGGATCTGCAGAAACCCCATTTCATTAAATATGATCGAAAATTCGAATGGATAACTAAGATTAACGAGCAGTTGGGACATTTATCAAAAAACCCGGACGCCAAGGAGTACAAATCTGCTTTTAAAGATATGGATGCCAATATTATTGGGTTTCGGGATTATGAGTTAAACCTAATGAGATTAAATGAATGCTATAGATTATGTTTATAGAGAATATATTAATGACCTAGACTCAAACGTGTATCGTGAAGACTATTACAAAACATGAAGCTACGTATATAAAACGTATTGTACAATTTATTAAAGATTGAAGAGAATGACGTAAATAGTGTTGGGCTTTTACTGCGCAATATAGCAATATCAAAATTGAAATATTCGTAATTTCTATTTTATTTATTTGAAGAACTAATACAATATGGGTTGGTTTTCAAGAGATACATCAAGTACTATTCCAAATAATCAAGTGGAACAACGTTCACACCAACCACTAAATTTATCGGCTCAACCACCTTTCAATTCAACGGCTTCTATTTCAAAAGACTCTCCTATTTCATCGGATATTGATCATACTTTGGATCAATTAAAAGAAAACGAAACCCCTCTTAAACTAAAAGAATTGGAAGCAAACACATTGAAGGCAAACAATGAATCAGTAAGTGAATTTGTTAATGCAAAGCCGAAAAATCTATTTATCATTGATGGTGAAAAAGAAATCGAAGAAAGTATTATTTGCACCAATAATGAACAAGGAGGAAAAACATGCTTGAAATTGAAGTACAACTCAGTGCAATTGTTCAAGCAAATGCAGAAATTAGATTACTTCTGTTCATTGCCTGACGATATAAATGCTACATATTTCGAGTGCAGAAAAATTACATAGTTAAATACTTAATTATTCAATATAATCTTATCATTTATTAGGTACTGATTGTACTAAGAGAGAAAAAAAAAAAGATAAGTGAGGCATAAAATCTATGAGAGGGATATAAAGAAATAGTCTAAAAGAAGTGCTTAAAGTATAGAGAAAATTGGGAGACAACAGACGAGTACTGGAAGCAAGCGAAGATATGATAAGGAATAGTAAAGACTAAATGAGTAAACCTGTAACAACACCTAAACCAATCATTAAGCTGATACTCAAACCAAAAGTAGAAGATCCACTTTCGGTTTCGGAGTAATACTCATTTAATGTAGCATTGGAATTGTTTCCGTGAATGAAATCAGTACTATTATGAGAATGGGTTGCATTATGAGACCCGTTTCTTGATTTCAATTCGTTTATAAGTTTAGTTTTAGATCTAGTGTCTCCTGTGTTATCATCATCCTCAGCATAGCCATTGCTGTCCGTATCGTCATTGCTTGGATTCGAGTCTTCTACTTCTGCGTCTTCATCTCCATCTGGGTCTTCATCAAATACTTCATACTTGTCAACCTCATCTGTATCATATGAGTATTCTTTGTAATCTTGGTTAAACTCGAGTCCTGCTGCTAAGTCTTTTTGTAATTCCTGAAGGTCAGAATTGCTATTTGAGTTATATTCATCTTGCAAGCTTTGTAACCTTATGTTAGATGCTAATTCAATGTCTGCACAAGCAAACTTCGTCAAGTTGGCATAATGGAAAGTAATGGATTTGCCAACAATGTAGGAATTGGATTTCTTGTTTAATGAGAGGTATGGATCATTGTATTTTGTTTCAAAGCATGTTGTGTCAATCCAACCATGCTTACCTGACAAGTCACCCACCTGACAGTAAGAATCATCTTTTTGATCATCACAATCTGGAGGGGCATCGTACGGATTGAAGTGTAAACCCACTAGGTCGCAGTTACCATCAGAAGGAACCAGGTTTTCATGAATATGATACTGGAAGGGACCTCCTTCTTTAGGTAAGCCAGTCACATCAACGTGAACATTAACAGACTTACCTTTTTTAGCTGTGAACACAATGTTACCTTGAACGTTATTGTCAAATCCAAATGGGAAATCTGCAATGGCTACAACATTCTTGGGATTTTTTTTAATCTTGGGTGCTTTGTCTCCTAATGCCAATTGAGATGCAGAAAGAAGGGATAAGATCAATGGTATGTCAATTTGCATATTTAGGCTTGAATGTAATCTTTTATTGATTGAATATAAAGAAAGAAAAGAATGGGAGAAGTAAATGAAATTAGGAAGGTAATGGACATACTTATTGTGTTTTATAGTCAACGGTTGGACACAGATACACCTAATCCACAAATTTGCAGCTTTAAATTTATTCCTTAGTGTCGCAAACAAAATTCCAAAAAAGAATTTCCGTCGAGGTCAATTACGGATCTCGGGGCCGAAAATCCCTTCTCCAGATAATGCTACAAGATGTGTATAATAATGTGATCATAAATGTTTATTAAGAAGACTTGATAATTGTCTAGTATAATATAGAAATATAATGTTGTATAATGTAATAATGTAATATAGATTTAATGCAGAATAACCATGTGTACAGTTTTTGGCGTAAAATGTCTTTTTTATATGAAGCTAAGAGTTTCAAATATGCATGGTGGGTATATCTTTTAGACCATGAATGATTCACCACACCCACAGGTACCTTTAGAGTTTGGATTTCTGAAGATGAACCTTGAGGACAATTTGTCGTCCAACCAATCCATTTCAGACCCTACGATTGAAAAAAGGGCCTTTGAATCTATGTACACCATGACACCATCTTGTTCCACCTTTTCATCGAACTTACCTGGTTCTGTAACGTATTCCAAGTTATATGTTAATCCTGAACACCCCCTGTTTTGCACCCCAATTCTGATTAATTGTGGCTCTGGTTGATCCAATAAATCCTTCAAATGCTCCACAGCATTAGCGCTCAACGTAATCAATGCTTTTCTGGGGCGCAATGTCCTCTTTTGCTTTGTCTTCTTCACTGGCTTCTCAGATTCTGTCAACTTCGGTGTCGTAGGCTCGATAGTTGCTGTTGATATTATATTAGGTTGCTCGGGTTTCTGGGCGTCTATATTCTTCGTTTCTTCCTTAGGATTCTTAGTTTCTGTTGTTTCAGGCTTGCTGATGTTTTTCAATGTCTTATTCGAAAATTTGGATGCTCGGGACCTCCTGGGGGGTGCTGACGTACTTTGGTCTTTAGTAGACACCTTTTCCATCGAACTCAATGAATGTCTAGACCATTTAGAAGCCAAATCGCTAGAATCCCTTGATGAGTCTCCAAATTTTGTCTTCATAGGATATTTCAATCCAGAATAAAAATCATTCTTGCTTGTTGTAACAGGTATCGTTTGCATGAATCTCTTACCACCTTCCTTTGCTTCATTCGAAGCATATCTTTTATATGTGTGATTTATGTTCGATAATACAATTCTTCTGGATATCATTTTTGACTATTTGATAATAATAAATATTGATTATATTAAGTAAATTGTAGGAAGAGGATCTAATTGTATATGATTTATAATAAGTTTGTATGTAAAAGCTAATGACCCACAAACAATTTGGTAATTACACACATTTGTCATTTTGAAGTAAGCAAAACTTCAGAGGCTTTGATTGGCTGGAAATACGGAAAGCCTAAGGCCGAGATTCGGCTACGGTCTGGCATGCTGGCACGTAGTGTTGCTTACATTTTGCAATCGTTTTGACTAGTGGAATGTACATTATCGTATATTAGCAATCGGATAGAGACATTGGTATTACTTGACTATAAAGGGACAGTCTCCTTCTTTAACCAATTGTATTCAAGAGAGTTTTTGGTAAAGGAAGGCGACAATTCGTTCCACACTTTCTGGTGATAATTATTTATCCAAGCTCTTTCTTCAGTAGTCAACAACGATACGTCGATAAGTTTTCTGCAGAACGGGACCCTCGTAAGGGTTTCGAATTCTAAGAATTCTCTTTCGTTGTAGGAAAGGCCAGATTGCTTGACATACATGACATTCTCGATTCTGATGCCGTACTCGCCGTCCTCGTAGTAACCAGGCTCATTAGAAATTAAATGGCCGGGCTTTAAAGTGGAAGACGCGGCATTTGGTCTTGGTCCAATTCCAATTGGACCTTCATGGACGTTAAGATATGCGCCAATACCGTGAGAGGTTCCATGGCCGTAATCCAAACCTGCAGACCATAAATGCTGTCTTGCAATCGAGTCAATCAAAGCACCCGTGGTGTCTTCGGGAAACTTTAAGTTACCCAAAGAAATATTGCCCTTCAAGACCAAAGTATAATGCTTGATTTCTTCTGGTTTCGGCTCTGTGAAATGTATAGTTCTGGTGACGTCGGTGGTTCCTTCTAAGAATTGGGAGCCTGAATCGTTTAAATATATCTTGTGGGGGTTAATCACAGAACATTCACCTTTAATAGGTTTATAATGGATTACGGCTGCATTGGCTCCAGTAGCACTGATAGTGGCAAATGACAAGCCCACAAAATTCTTCTCTTGCATTCTGAATTGGGTCAATTTGTCGTCTGCTTGAAGCTCGTCGATCAATTCCCCGTTATTTATCAATTCATTTTCAAGCCAAGCAAAATACTTACAGAGTGCACGGCCGTCTTTTAAATGGGCGGAACGGGCACCTTCGAGTTCAACCTCGTTTTTAATACCCTTCAAGTCCTCTATAGGCGATCTTAAAGGTTGCTCAAATGAGCATTTCAAGTTACGGATTATTTCCCACGATGAATTTTTAGGGATTAAAAGTTTTTTATTGGCCATATTGAAATCCTTCGACAAGGAGTTTAATTTGTTCCAGAAGTTCTCGTATGGCTCCACATTTACTTTGTCAGCCTGTAATGCCGACTGCACTTTTGTATCAAACCTATAATTGTTAGCAAATAATGTTACTTGCAGATTAGTTATAATTAAGTAACCATAAAAGACTGGGTTATACTCGATATCACTACCTCTCAAATTTAATAACCATGCAATTTCGTCTAACGCAGAAACCACCAATCCAGCACAGTTATGCTTATTCATGGCTTCTGTAACGTCTTTAATTTTGTCACTATACTTCCTCCCAGTATATTTTTCGTCCAACACTTTAATAATACTAGCGGGAGAGCTGGGTAAGTCCTCGAACTCAATCCACATTTTCTCGATTAAATTATCTTTGATTGCAACAAGCTCTACCTCTGCATTTGAGTTCTTTGGTAATGCAAGTTTATCTCTAACCACCTTATCGAACTTCTCGTACACTTGGTACGTGATCAATTTAGGGTCCACCCCGATGTTTATCTTACTTCCTGAATCTAACGATAATTGAATCGCTTGGTCCACACTCCATTCTTGCCACGTAGGCTCGTTCTTGACTCCTTGTTTCAATAAGACCCAGTTAAAGTCCAATTCATTTGTCGCCTGATTGAAATATCTTCCGTCCGTCGACAAAGCTGCCGCCCCTTCCGGCGTCTCATTCATACACATCACATCTCGAGTGACGACCGCAATCCCTGCGCTACCTTGGAATCCAGAAATAAAACTTCTCTTCTGATCAAACGCAGAAACGTACTCCGACTGGTGCTGGTCCTCAGATGGTATAACGTATACTCCCAAATTGTATTCCGCCATCAACAACCGCAATTTTTCCAATCGCTTCGATGTATTGACCTCTTTAGCGTCTGGAGCACACAAGCTGGCAGCATCTATCGTGAAGACAGAACCCTTCCTTGAAGCTCCTCTTGGTGATCCTGACCCGCTACTTCTCATGCTAACTCGTTTAGCAAGACTTAATGACCTCTTGTGAGTACGGGATAATAATCCTGGTGAACAGGTACAATTAGCACATTGTGCTCTACTTACTTTCCTCATACTTTGATACTTATTGTACTAAAAAAGCCTTTCTTTCTCTTGCCCAATAAGTATTTTGCAAAGATAATCATATCATCAAGGGCCGGTAAATACACGGCTCTGTCAAAGAAGTCCTCCTTTGTGTCACTTTAACACTAATATTTCGTACACTTACCTATTAGTAACTATATCTATTTTCATTGCAATGATACGAGGAAATTTCCAATGTAAAAAGTATTTGTATATGGGCTCCCATTAGGATTATCCATATAATGAGTTATATTTCGACAAATACATAATTATGCCATAGAGACTACTATTTTTGTTGAAAATCTGGACTTATATCGCTAAATCCCAGCAGGAAGTGACACAAAAGCTCTAAAGAATGTGAGCAGCCAGTCCCGTAATAGGCAAGCGGACCAGTATATCTATTAGTAGGATGCTGTTTTGTAAAGAGTACGGGCCATTCGCCAGTTAAGAATGACGTCGAATCTCAGGTTTGATCAGGTGGTTCAGGTATGTATGACTGTATGGCTTTGGGTCAATTGGAACACATTGGGAAGAGATCTGGTACTAACGTAAAATTTTAAGCACATAGAGACATTATATTCTACTAGAGACCCAGATGAGGTGAATCGGATCCAAAATGAGTTGCAGGAGTTGCAGAGATCGGAAAATGGGTATCAGGTTGCTGGAATGCTCATGAAGCAGCGGTCGAGGAATTGTCGGTTCTTTGGAGCATTGACATATGCGGTTGTGATCAACAGGATGGGACCTAAATTGGATATTGACAAGTTAGAGGTTTTAGTACGGGAGATGGAGGCTCATATATATGAAACTATTAGCGAGGGGTCATTGGAGGCAAATATGTTTATTGTAAAGAAGTTATTGTCGAATTTGTCGTTGGTGTTCATAAGCAACTACCAGACGTATTCGAACCCCGTGGAATCGTTGCTTCGATCGATTTGTGGTAGCTCAGACATATCTAGGCTTATTAAAGGTTTATCAAATGTGCAGTTGATGGTGTTGTTAATATTTTCGTCGGTTATAGTGGAGGACATATCAAAGCAAGAGAGAACAGCGGAGATTCATACGGTGGTGGAAAGCGAGCTATACAAGGACCTCGTTATAATGTACAGCTTTTTTAATGGCAATCCCAGAAGTGCGGCTATTGACTCACTAGCGTTAGACTGTTTGAATTCGTGGGTAACTTACATATCGGTGGCAGAGAATAGTTCACAAGTGCGATATACATCGGTAGAAGCTTTGATAACGTTTCTTTTTAACCATTTCCTGACTCAACAGAATCCAGAAGAAGGAGATGCTCTTGTGCTAATGAATAAAGCAGTGGGAGTGGTGACAGACATCCTTGAGATCAATCCTCGCATGTTAACACGAGATATGAAATCATACTTGGATAACTTACTATTTCAGCCGCAAAATTGGGGTGCCTACTACATTGACAAAATAATCATGGGTGAATCTAAGGATATGTATCAGGAGGAGATCGAGTCCTTTGTTAACTTGTTGATAACTTTTTTGCTGAATGATATTTTGAAACTATCTAAATCGATAACGCATGATGATACGCAGTACAAAATTAAAACATTGGTTACTTTAACAAATTTCCCTGGTGTTCCTATAGAGAATGAATCTGTCAGTGACCAGTTTCTCACTTTTTGGGAAGAATTTATTAATATTTATGTTGATGACGCCGACACGTATGATGCAATGTTTTCAGATGCTCCAAACGACAAGCGTAATTTTTTTGCTAAGAGAGATGAAATCATCAACGACGTATGTTCCATTTATTGGAATAAAATACATCTACCTGAATTAAGTATTTTGGAAGGAAATAAACTGGAATTTCTACATTACAGAAGTGGCGCAGCGGATTTATTTATTGCTGGATATTCATTATTGAGTGTTCCATTTTACGAAAGGTTAACTAATAGTATCAGTGCTAATATTTTAGAAAGTGAGGGAAACCCTAAGAAAATTATTGACATTGAAAGCACATTGTATTTATTATTTAAAATCACCGAAGACTGCACGTTTTATGAGTCTCAGAGTGCTATTTTAGTTCCACATGTTGATTTACTTTTTGAATCAAGATTACTTGATGTTATGAAACTATATCCAGCAGAAGAAGGAATTTATAGATATGTTTATGCAACATTTGTCAACTTTCTATCTAGTATCCAGTTTTATCTTAAAGGAGATCGTGGTTCTATTTACCTCGGCACCATTTTCGATTTGTTATTTTCTATTATCTTGAATGGACCCCAATCCTTATCACTTAATACATCTAGAACGGTATTAAAAATATGCCAAGAATGCAGAGAAAATTTGATATCATTCTTACCTACATTAGAACTCTTGTTGGTTGAAATGTTAAAAAATCCATCAATAGATAGCTTAATCAGACAAAGGATGTTCAATGCCTATACATCTATCGCCCAATGTTTGAAAGACCCTTCGAAATTTAGTGATATATTGAACAGAATGCTTACAGCTATTCACGAAAAGGCCATTGAAGTCATGAATAGTCATCCCAAGTTAAATGAGACTGAAGAGGACTATCTCCTTTCTTTACTCTCATGTGTATATGAAGTCGGTAAAGCATGCGAAATCCCAGAAGAAATCGATGACTTCTATAGCGAAGAAGAAAAGTTTCTTGTTAATCGATATTGGATTGAAGATCCATTACAAGTAAGAAGTTTGATTTTGAATATCATAAAAGAATATTTTTTGAACTATACTCCACTTGTTAATAATACTACATGTGCAGAAAAGTGCTGCCTTATATTAAAAGCAGGAATAAGAGAACCAATAGAAGGTCCATTTAAGTTTTCAATGGATACTATTTTTAACTTTGTTCTGATAAAAATTGACAGCAGCGATATCGATTCTGTTCCATATTTATACGGCCTTATAGAGACTGTTGTTATTGTGAACCATAAGTCATTAAATCAAGGTGTGGTGGGTCAATTGGTTAATAGAGTTTTTACTGATCACATTGATTTTCTTAAATCGGATCCATACACAATTAATTCTGCAATTGAATTATTTGCTACAATATTAGAGAGGAACCCTTCTTTAATTATTGGCTTACCAGTATTTGAGAATACTATTGTCGGTTTTGCAATAGATGGATTAAAGGCTCATGAGACGTTTATTATTAAATCGATTCTGAAATTCTGGGTAGCATTAGTTGCATTAAAGAAAGGGTCAAAGGCGAATCAAGATTTTGTCAGAAATATGATGGTGAACACAAATTTAGGAATTCTCTTTGTGTTTGAGTTAGTCAAGGCATTTCTAGGCACACCAAGATCTAATCTAGATCACTATTATCCTATTTTTAGAAATCTCATTACTAAATACCCGATTGAATTAAAGAAATGGTTACAGGTAGCCTTTAATGAAATAAAAAATGATAAGTTGGATGAAAAAGGTTTAGATATTTTAATTAGTAAGATAATGACGACGAGAGGTCAGCGATCAGCAAATGATATATTCAAAAAAATTTGGTTACAATTTAACGGATTAATAGAATTTAATAGTCGAAGTTTTTAGATTATTTATATTTAATCGTAATTAATAAAAAACATATACATAAGAATATCGAAAACAAAGTTTGTTACAGTACATTGACTAATGCAACATTGAATCTAATTCAGAACATAAATGTTCACACTCTACATTAAAGTCAACATCATTAATAGTCATAACTTGGTATCTCACTCTTACAACACCATTGTAAGAGTCTTGTCTAGCTTTTAATCTGAAGTTGAATTCTTTCATAGTGATTTCATTGATTAAATCTTGAAATTCATTACTTTCATTATTGTTTTGTTTCTCTTTCATAGTTAATAATTCTCCAGCCGTTTTCCCAAACAACTTGTTAGCTTCCTGGTCAAATAATGTCATCCATAATTGACCAGAAGCGTCCATAACAGAACAATTCAATATGTATCTATAATGCGGTTCGTTGAAATTAATGTCACACTTTTCACATCTCCAAGTGCCGTCAGGCTGTTCAACAACTTTCCTATTACATGTAGAAGAAGGTTGCTGTGAACTAGATTGTAAGGAGTTATTACAAGCTGGGTAGCAAAAGTTCTCTGTCTTGAAGAAATTAACGGTTGCCTTTATATTGAAGAAATCTGGTTTTTCACTCATACCTAGATTTTCTTCTTGAGCTTGCAATATAGATTTCCTATTGTTAATTAAATTTTGATTAGAACTACTTTCATTCTTTAATGTTTTGAAGTTTTCATTCACACCTTGATTATCAAACCATCCTTTCAATTGATATGCCTCAGTTGTGTCAGGGTTTGCCATCATAGAACCAGCATGTGTTAATGTCAACGATCTGCCTGCAAAGTCTTGAATCTTACAACCCTTGAACGCGATAACTGAACCTTCGCTGATATTGAAATCAACGGCTGTATTATTCCATAATCCAACAGTAATTGCAAAATTCGAATCATCCACAATGATTATATTTCTTCTATCAAAAGGCTTTCCTGTTGACTTAGCAGTGATTTGAAAAACTGGATTTACTTCCTTTAACACACCTATGACATCAATGATTGAGTTTGGCTCACAGCTTTCAATTTGATTTAATTTAGTAAAATTAAAATGAATTTTTGGAACATCTGTCGTATCAAAACATTCCTCCACACTTGTATCTCTATCCAATGCCAATTCATAAGGATGGCTCAAATGAGAAAATTGGGGTTTGGCTTGTTGGATTCTAGCCTTACTGATATAGTAAACCTTTCCTTCCTCTAACTCATTGTAAAACTTTTCAGCCAAATCATTGAAAGCGGTTGCCCTGATCTCATCAGATTCGTCTAAGAAATTGACGTTGAATAACTTACCTTCACCACGCGCGTTAGACCACTTCCTAATATCACCTTTGTAAGAAACTCTGGCCTTAATAACCCATTGATTTTGATATGGCGATAATTGCTCGATAGCATTGACGTGCTTTTGTTGAAAAGTACTTGGTTTTTGCGGTGGTTGTACTTGTTGTTGTTGTTGAAGCGGTTTGGCTTGATTTGATTCACCAGTTTCTTGTCTTTGGCTCTTATTAGCTAGTTCTAAATAATCATCATCTGGATGTTCAGCATAATACGAGTCACATGAAACTAAGGTATTTATAGCTTTGTTACTCGTTTGGAACTTCACTTCTAAGTCATTAATAATCATAATATGCTTCTGAGTGGTGACCAAGCTATAGTCCTTGATAATTATAACAGATGTTTTCTTGAACCCATTAGCTTCACAATAAGGAATGCACTCACTGGTGATTAAGCCATGCAATGAGTAAGCACCATCGTTAAGTAAAACTCGGTATTTGACAGCTGAATCGCCGTTACCATTTTCAAGAGATTGATCAATTATTTTAATATTAGTAACTTGTACAGTAATTGGTTTACCTTCGAATAAATGTCTTTCAGTCTTTGAAAGAATTCCTTTTAAAGCTCCTGATGAGAGTCCATATGCTTCAGTCATGATCGATTGCTTATTCTCTATTACAAAGGTTGAAAAGAAAGAAGAGTATATATGTGTAACGCGCCACTCAAAAAGTATGCGTAGACGCGATCGAAGACATCTACAAGAACTATTCAATGAAGGCAAGTTTTAATAAATTTGAAATGTATGTAAACGTATGTAAACGTATGTAAACGTATATGACAAGTCCATATTGTAAGGTTCTCTTATCTATGTGTAGAAAAATTCATGGAATATTAAAAAAAACTAGCATTTAAAGACAAATGCTACATATGAACTGAAATTTAACCAGTAAAGAGCTCATGATACCACCCAGTTATAACTTTGGTTGAACAGATACAGCGTTGAACAATTCATCCTTGGAATTAATCTTTACGGCACCGCTCTTTAATAAAGCCTTTGTCAAGTCATTAATCAAGTCGTCGGAGTTCTCAATACCAATGCACAATCTGATTAGGTCTTCGGGGAAGTCTCTTTCTTCTCTGGTCTTGGCATCAATAGAAGCGTGAGACATCTTACAAGGCATTGAAATCAACGAATTGACGCACCCAAATGAAACAGCAATACCAAAGATGTCTGTGTTTTCGACAATTTTTTCAGAGGTCTTGATGCTGCCGGTTTCAAAACTTATAACGGCACCCGCCCCTCTACACATGGACGTATGTAGCTCATATTGAGGGTGACTTTTTAATCCCGGGTATCTGACTCTAAATCCTATACTAGATAAGAATTCGGCGATCTTTTGACAGTTTTGTTGTTGTCTTTCAACTCTAACTGCAAGAGTTCTCAATCCTCTGCTCAACAACCACGAATCGAACGGAGATAAACCACAGCCAGTGGAGTTGATCACAAAGTACAATCTTTCGGCCAATTTGGCGTCTCGGGTAGCAATGACCCCTGCCATAATGTCATGGTGGCCGTTAAGGTACTTGGTAGCTGATTCATACTGAATGTCAACTCCCAAATCTAGAGGAGTCATTAAAATTGGCGACATCATTGTGTTGTCAAACACAACAACAACATCTGGGTTCTTTCTATGCGCATAATCAGTAATAGCCTTGACATCGCACACCTTGATTAACGGGTTGGTAGGCGATTCGAGAAAAATCATCTTAGTGTTGTCAGTTATCTTTGAAGTAAATAACTCAGTGTTTGTGGTGTCCCAATGTTGCACTTTTAAGTCTCCCTTTTTATTCAAATATGTCAATAATCTGTTAGTTCCCCCATATAAATCATCTCCGGCCAATACTTCATCGCCCGGCTTTAAAATTCTGGTTATAACATCAAGACATCCCATACCACTTGTAACAGCGAAAGCATGCTCAGCTTTCATGATCTTGGCAATATGATTTTGCAAGTATGTTCTGGTTGGATTTCCGGACCTGGTGTAATCGTATTCGCCCATATCCGATAATGAATTTTGCTTAAATGTTGCGGACTGATATAATGGCGGGACAGAAGCATTATGCTGGTCTGTTGACTTCGAAAAGACTAACTCTGTCTCTATGTTATACGATTTGGGTGGTGCCATCTCTGTATATGTTATAGAATGAAAAATTTATAAAATCCATCAGACTCATACTTCTATCAACTTTCTCGATTAGCGGTTTCACCAGGAATGATGCAATCAGCGTGCGATTACCGTTTTATATCTAGTACCTGGTTACTGACTAGGAAGAAGGACCGTGTATGGTGGTTAGTATGAACCAGGAGCCTGAAATAGGGGCCGGATGGACATGCACCACATTCCCATAATGGTATGAAATTATTAGCATACAAACTATGCAAGTCAAAAATATGTATGTTATTACTATATAAGTACTAAATAGTCATCTAGTTAACTATCTAACTGAATGCATTATCATCAACGATGAACAAAACTGAGCAATCAACAACTCTATAAGTCGGATCTAGTTACGGTTCTGATGTCGAATGGCTTTTCGCCCAACAAGACCTTTGGGCCGGAGAATGGCTCGCAAGTGTCTCTACCAGAGACAGGACCAGCCTTTGGTTCCTTACCTGCTTGGATTGTCTTCAAAATTTCCACAGTCTTTTCTGCAGTCAAGTCTTCATAGTAGTCGTCGTTAAGAGCCAACATTGGTCCGTTAACACACGCACCCAAACATTCCACCTCTTGGAAGGTGAATAACTTATCTGGGGTGGTTTGGCCTGGCTTGATCTTCAAGTGCGACGTGATGGCATCCATGATAGCGTCAGAACCGCACAATTGACATGGGGTGGTGGTACACACTTGGATGTTGTATTTACCCATTGGCTTTCTGTTATACATGGTGTAGAAAGTTGCAACTTCGTACACTCTCATTGGTGGCATGTCCAAATACTTGGCGACGTAGTTCATCACCGAAATCGACGTGAATCCAAGTTGACGTTGACCCAAGTCCAATAATGGCATCACGGCAGCCTTTTTATATTGAGGTGGGTATTTGGCAATAATTTCGTTTGCTCTTTTGATGTTTTCGGAGTTGAATTCGAAACTCATACTTTTATTGTCGTTTTTGGAATCTCTGTGGACAGCAATGATCGAAGAGAACCTCTTATTGACCACCGATCTGTATGTGCTGTTTTGGACACTTCTTGGAATAAAACGGAACATTATGCAATTATTATTAATATTTTGTACAACTATTTCCTGAACTGAATAATATAGGTTTATGAAGGACAATTAACTATCGATATCTACTTTCAAGATGAAGTTTGTATAAATATCTTAAAAATATTATTTTTAGTCCACTATTATTATCCTAAGACAGTTACTGGTCAAGTATTTTTAAAGTGTTTATGAAGTTTTATAAACTAATGAGCTCTATTGTACTTTTTCACAGAGCGTAAACCTGATTTAAACGACAATGATTGGCTTAATGGGGCCATTCGATTTTTCGTGGTTTTCGCACGTCGCATTAAAAAAAAGTTGTTAGTGTAATCCAAATGGATGCAAAATACCGAATAACGAAGGAAAGCGA
Organism: Debaryomyces prosopidis; assembly: GCA_030578795.1. NCBI lineage: Eukaryota > Fungi > Ascomycota > Pichiomycetes > Serinales > Debaryomycetaceae > Debaryomyces > Debaryomyces prosopidis. The sequence continues at coordinate 656,980 of JAKTZG010000003.1, read as the reverse complement.
AGGGTTACAAATAAGGTATAGAGGGTTCAGAGGAATTATCTTCGACAAATCTTAGTAGCAGATGACCTGTGAATGGTTGTTTCATCTGAAGTTTGATACATGGTTTTGTAGACATCACCATAATTAGGTGCGGTACTAGTTTCAACCGGAAACCGGGTGTTGGAAACTTGTTTAATGGATTTGGAGGCAGGTGGTCCATATGGAGCCATGAACACTTGGTTGTCCTGTAGGTCAAATACGGTGTATACGTATTTGAAAACGCTATTGGGAAGGGTTGCAGCATATGAGTCTGTACCGATATTAATAATTCCGATTCTGAGGGTGCAGTATTGAGAGCCACGCATAGCAGTACATTCGTCGATCAAGTCGGTGAGGGGGATGGAGACGGGAAATCCAGTAAAATCGAAGGTGAGAGATTCGGCAACGAGGGAATCTTTATGAAAGAAGGGCGTATCATCGTGCCATTGTTTTTTGGCATGAATTGCCGTGATTAAATTTGTGTAAACTGGCTCGGGGATCATGAGGCCATTGGAGCCGGTGTCGAGGGTATAGATGAGTTTTTGGGAAGAAATTGTTGTTCTGATGTTGTGAGTTGAGATTTTGATAGATGAGACGGTCACAGCAGTGACCGTGTGGTATTGTCGGGTCGACAGCGGCCCTACTTCATACCCGATCTGCGTCTTCACTAGCGGGCCTTTATAGGCACCTTCATCAATGCCTCCGAATACAATGTTACTTTCACCAGATCTGCCAGAAATGCTGTATATTTGATAGTCAATAAGTCCTTGGGATTCGAGCTTCATCGGAAAATTCTCGTATGCATCCATTGCCTCAACCGAAGGATAGCCGATCCCAAACACGCCATAGAACGAATCGATCTCAGTTATATTTGTTACTCCAAACGTGAAGCTCTTCAAAATCCAGTCATCGCCCGAAATGGTGTCATGCTGCTGGAACATATGAAATGGGTCTGATGATCCGTACTGTGCGACATATTCTGGGGTGAAGAGCGATTTCTCATATTGATATGTTGACCCTGTTAGCACCACATCGGCCGACCCAGTGTCCAATATCACCTTCTTCAACTCCCGTTTGTCTTTTCCAACCTTCACTGACTCCACATAGTACATGGAATCAGATGATCTCTCTAAAGGTACAGCTACATATCCTCGAGAAGCTCCCAAAACCAGGCGAAGAACGCCTATCGCTATCAATAAATACACTAATTGCATATTATGTACATTAGCTGATTATTTCAAGTCACCTAACAACATTTTGACCTCTTTTATACAACTACATCTAACTCTGTTCTTGGATCAGATTTCATTGATATTACTATATCGGTCCATGGCAATAAATTCCCACTCTGACTATATACAGGGTGTTCCACTCTTTTAAACAACTATAGTGTCATACAATTCCCCTTTTTATATCTTCAAACATATTCGTATATCAATAATGTAGCTTCTGTCGTGCAAGAAAATTCTATTTCGACGTACTTATTTCTACAATCGATAGTAAGTGGATCATTCCAACATTACTCCATCTGGTACAAATATACTACGTTCATTCAGAGCCTACAAAAATAATCCTTAATCTTGCTCTTTCTCCATAATATTGTCTTGTCATAGCAGCTAACTCTACTTCCTAGAACATTCTACCTAATAATACTATCTAAGAATCTATTATCTTGCTATGTCTTTATTAGCACTATAACAGATCACGTGTAGGTCCTTTTCGCTCGCCAAACCACTCCCATACTAAACCACCACAAATTAGTTGATAGTAGGCTACATGATTAAATCATCGATTTAGATAAATCAAATACAGAAAGCGTTATATCAGGCTTGAAATCAAGATAGTTGTCAACTAAGATATATTTTTAAATTCATTTTGTTAAATTTGGCACGCATTTATACCCGGAAACACCTTCTTATCACTAGAAGCGTCTTCTGACCTTTCACGATTGGATTATGAATGATAGTAGAAGCAATACTGCTAGCGGTAGGAGTGTTACGAATAATGGAAATAAATCGAATAGAAATAGTATAGAGACGCCTAGATCTCCGTCTAGGTCTACCCGGAATTTGGAACCGCCCAGGTTAAGCGATGGGGGTGCATTACCATCGACATCTCCAAGGCGAAGAAACCAAAAGTCGATATTCAGTGACAGATACATTCCCAATCGTACGGGAATAGATTTACAGGCGGCATTCAGTTTGTCGAATCAGGAAATATTGCCCGACATCAAAAATAGACAAGATAGAATAGACAATGAGATTGAAATAAGAAAGGAAAAAGAGGCAAACCAGACATTTTCCACGATACTAAAGGCAGAACTATTTGGCGATAATGTTCCTATGGCAACAGCAAATTTGAGCAAAGCAGCTAAGGTGTCGAGTAGCAGGCCTAATAGCACGGGCAATATAAACTCTACTGCTTCGTCGTCTTCGGTACGTTCCATTCGATCTTCAGGTGTGCCTGACAATTCCGGTACTGGTGGGGATGAGAGTACTACAGGTAATACTAGAATCACACCACCCCGGTCGACAAGAAATAATGCTAGCAACAACTCCCTCACATCTGTCTCGGTGAATACTGCAACAAACCATGACTCCAACAGCACCACCAATACCCCAAGACAAACGTCCAATTTATTTACATACCAGTCTCCTAAGAAGAATAGGAATGTATCTAGAGACTTACAAAATGAGCTTTATTCGTTATCTCCTGTCAGGCAAGAATCGCAAAAGCTTTTACTATCGCCACAAAAGAAACCCAGGAACATTTCGAAGGTTCCCTACAGGGTGCTAGATGCACCGGAATTATCGGATGACTTCTATCTCAATCTAGTCGACTGGGGACAACAAGACATTTTAGCCGTAGGCCTTGGGGATAGTGTGTATCTATGGGATGGAAGCACGCAATCGGTTGACAGATTGTGTAATTTGTCGAACAAAGACAAAGTTACTAGTATAAACTGGATTGGTTCTGGAACACACCTAGCAGTGGGTACACTGAAGGGTTTGGTTGAGATATGGGATGCTACAAAAATAAAGTGTGTCAGAACAATGACAGGTCACAGTTTACGAGTAAGCTCTTTGGCATGGAATGAACACATACTCTCGAGTGGATCAAGAGACAGAACAATTCTCAATAGAGATGTCCGTATCGAAAGCCATTATGTCAATAAGTTCGAAGCTCACAAACAAGAGGTGTGCGGCTTGAAGTGGAACGTCGAAGAAAATAAACTAGCTAGTGGTGGTAACGACAACAAATTATTCATTTGGGATGGATTGAATACAAAACCATTATACCAGTTCAACGATCACACGGCTGCGGTTAAGGCCATATCTTGGTCTCCTCATCAGAGGGGCATTCTTGCATCTGGCGGAGGAACCGCAGACAAAACCATCAAAACCTGGAACACATTAACCGGCTCATTGACGAACAATGTCAACACCGGATCGCAAGTATGCAATCTAATTTGGTCCAAAAATTCAAACGAATTGGTCTCCACTCATGGATTCTCCAGGAACCAAATCATTGTGTGGAAATATCCCTCCATGCAGCAAATTGCTCAATTAACCGGTCATACGTACAGAGTCTTGTATTTATCGCTATCTCCAGATGGGGAGACAATTGTAACCGGTGCTGGTGATGAAACCTTAAGGTTTTGGAATGTTTTTGATAAAAATAAGAACGATGAGCCTCCCTCGTCTGTCTTATTGGATGCATTTCTGCAACTCCGCTAACCTGTATATTACCTGTATACTTATTAATGCTTAATAAACTCCAAAATGGCGTAATCTCCCATTTTGCTGCTAACTTCACCATATCGTCCCCCCTATATATGATGTTAGGCGTTTTGATGATGCCGAAGATAGCCCCAAAAGCACTAACCTGTAATTTTTCTCAAGCCTCATATTTTTACATGTTACCGAATCTATTACTCATATCTATATAAAGCGCCGAATCTACTATTTCGTCTATTAGTAAGATACAAGATTTCGACCGTAAAATAGAGATGTCTAAACCAGAAGCTAAAGATTTGAGTCATTTGTTAAGTGAGGAAGCTAAGTCGAGAGCAAATTCACCATTGAAGGGTGCTTTCAAGTATTACAAACAACCTGGAATGACATTCTTGGGTGGTGGGTTACCATTATCAGACTACTTCCCATTCAACAAAATAACTGCAGATATCCCTTCTGCACCATTTTCAAATGGTATTGGTGCGCCACTTAGTGAGGAAAATAAAAGTGTTATAGAAGTGTACAAAAAAGCCGAGATGAACAAGGCTGAAGACAAGCAGATCGAATTAGCCAGGTCGTTGCAATATGGACACACCGAGGGTCATACAGAAGTTATTGATTTCTTAAAGGAACACACTGAACAGATTCACAAAGTTCCATACAAGGATTGGGATCTTATTGCAAGTGTCGGTAACACGCAATCGTGGGATGCTACTTTGAGATCGTTTGTGACTAGAGGTGATTCAATCTTGGTGGAAGAATATTCCTTCAGTTCTGCATTGGAAACTGCCCATGCACAGGGTGTTAATACTATTCCGGTTCCAATGGATGCTAAGGGTATTCTTCCAGAAGCATTAGGACAGCAGTTAGATCAATGGGTTGGACCAAAGCCCAAATTATTATACACTATTTGTACCGGTCAGAACCCTACTGGTTCTTGTATTTCTGCTGAAAGAAGAAAAATAATCTATGAATTGGCTTGTAAGCATGATTTCATCATCATCGAAGACGAACCTTACTACTTTTTGCAAATGGAAGAATATACCACTGACGAAAAGAAAAGAGAAAACAATAAGGTCCACAGCCATGACGAATTCATCAAGGCCTTAGTTCCATCTTACATATCCATGGATGTTGAAGGTAGAGTTATCAGATTAGATTCATTTTCCAAGGTCTTAGCACCAGGTTTAAGATTCGGTTGGATTGTCGGACAAGCCAAATTACTCGAGAGATTTGTCAGAATCCACGAAGTTTCCATTCAATGTCCAAGTGGTTTTACTCAATCCTTCACTAATGCTTTGTTGCAAAAATGGGGTCACAAGGGTTACTTGGATTGGTTAATTGGCTTACGTGCTGAATATACCCACAAAAGAGACGTCGCTATCGATGCAGTTAACAAGTATTTCCCTCAAGAAGTTGTTTCTTTTGTCCCACCAGTAGCCGGTATGTTTTTCACCACTACTCTTGATGCCTCCAAGCACCCTAAATTCAAAACTGAGTTTAACGAAGATCCACTTCAGGTTGAAAACGCTGTTTACGAACAAGCTTTGAAGCAAGGTTGTTTGATGATTCCAGGTTCTTGGTTCAAGACCCAAGGTGAATCAAATCCACCACAACCCAAATTACCAGAAAACCCTGCTAACAAGAATACCTTTTTCTTTAGAGGTACATATGCTGCCGTTCCATTAGATCAATTAGTCAAAGGATTAGAAAAGTTTGGTAAAGCAGTTAAGATTGAATATGGTCTCTAAAGCTATTAAATATCTATATATATAGGCTAGATTACTTTGATACTTAATCTCTAGAATACAAAATATCAAAAGCCATTAATGTGTGCGCGTATCAACATAGTTAAACGGATGTAAGTGATGTGTATCTATTTATTATTATTACAATAACTTGGTTATCCAAATGCATATCCTTAAACTTCCCTGGTTTGGTCACAAAGGTAAGTACTATAAAATCTGATACTATTGTGATGATTATACTAACAAATTTCAGCTGAGAATAAACAAATTGAATGTTACTCGGTGAGTATCAACTCAGATGGATCAAGATTAGCGTCCGGTGGATTAGATGGAAATGTTAAAATATGGGATACCAAATCAATTCTTTATTTCAAAAACTATGAAGCAGAATCTTCAGTCAAGATTGTTAAAAGCGGTTTAAATCTTGATACATTAAATTCAGACGTCATACGAAGACCATTATGTTCGATGAGTCGTCATAACGGGGTTGTCACAAGTGTTAAATTTTCGCCCGATGGTAGGTTTTTAGCATCAGGATCAGATGATAAAATTGTATTAATTTGGGAGAAGGATGAAGAACAAGCGAACCGTCCAAAACAATTTGGTGAAGCCGAAGCTGACTTGGAACATTGGACCGTTAGAAAAAGGTTAGTCGCCCACGATAATGATATTCAAGATATATCCTGGTCGCCTGATGGATCCTTGTTAGTTACAGTAGGTCTAGATAGACTGATAATAATTTGGAATGGCCTTACATTTGAAAGAATTAAAAGATACGATATTCATCAATCAATGGTCAAGGGTATAGTCTTCGATCCAGCTAATAAATTTTTTGCTACTGCTTCAGATGACAGATCAGTCAGAATATTCAGATATTACAGGAAATTGAGTGAACTGTCCATTAATAACTACGAATTTCAAATGGAACACATTGTTATAGACCCATTCAAGAAGTCGCCTTTAACTTCATATTTCCGTAGAATGTCATGGTCACCGGACGGTCAGCACATTGCTGTACCGAATGCAACTAATGGACCTGTAACATCTGTTGCTATAATCAATAGAAATAACTGGAGTACTGATATATCATTAATAGGACACGAAGCCCCTTGTGAAGTATGTTCTTTTTCGCCTCGGCTATTTGAGTATGATAAGGGCAATGATTCACAGAACAATAAAAATGGAATGGGTAATTTTACTACTATATTGGCAACTGCTGGACAAGACCAAAACCTTGTAATTTGGACTACGAGACAAAGTAAACCTTTAGTAGTAGCTCAGGATATAGTTTCTGGCTCCATCACAGATATGTGTTGGGCACCCGATGGTCAAACATTATATTTTAGTTGTTTGGATGGATCAATTACTTGTGCTTCATTTGATGATAATGAGTTAGGTAAAGTTGTGAGTGAAAACATGAATGATTTGCAATTACACAGATATGGTGCTGATAGGGAGTCGGCTACATTCCCGGAAAGCGTTGAACAATTAGTTTTAGAAGAAAAATCTGAAGCTACGGAGTATCAAGAAAGTAAGAAAATAGTTACAGCGAAAGTGCCAACAACGGTTTTGAAGTCAAAACCAGAAGAAGTAAAGCCGAAAGAGTTAAGCCCTAAGATTAATAATTTAACACCAAAGCAACTAAACAAATTAACTCAAAGTATTACTATCACGAAAAATGGTAAGAAAAGAGTGGCCCCATTATTGGTTTCTTCCTCATCCAAAAGCTCAGTACCGGTATTAGGTGTAAGTGGAAAGGTGATAAAGAAATTCCAGATCGGATCAAAATTATCACAGACATCATATTTCTTACCCAGGTTAGGGGTCCTGACATCAGTACAGGGATTAAAACTGAAAAGTTTAGTTCATGAATTTAATCCCTCAAATGAAGCCAATAATGAGGAGCAAGATAATGATAATGAAGATATGGGTATTGACTCGACTAAAGTCAGCGATAATAGTAAGGACTCTTCGAGCCAAAGCGTTTCAGAAGCTACATTGAAGAGACAAAGAAACAAAATAAAACGTGCAATATTAGAGACAAGATATCCAAGCTGTTTCCAGTTAGTTTCATCTTTGCCAGAGAACCTATTCAATAACCAGGCTGTATTGAACAGTAAAGTAAATCAAATTTTAAATAATAATTTCAACAGTACCAGAGAGAATAATAATGAAATGATAAGTGGTAGTTCAATTGATGCAATTGATGAAGATTTATTATTTTCCGTTATAGTCAACGGAATTCAATCAATTGAAGATCCCAAGAACTCGATTATCAATGATTCCCAGGCTTCATCGATTACATCCATCGTGGAAGTTCGTAATGGGCCATCTTGGAAAGACATTGAAGGTGATTTAACGGACTTTGAATACGGAAATAGAATAGATTTCCAAGACCCAACAAGTGTAATAGTCTCCAATAATCAAGACCATACTAAGAGAAGCTATATATTATTCTTCCCATATAAAATACAACATGTATTGCCCATAATAAAGGATAAGATACTTGTATTTTATGTATTTGCTTCATTTAACGGGACAATACAAATTGTGCTGGCTAAGACGGGTAAACTTGTTAGTCCTGGGTTAGAAGTAGGAAACAATGTTGTGTTGCTAAAGCAAGAAGGTGATTATCTCATGTGCACCACAAATCAGGGGTTAATATATGTCTGGAAATTACCTAATTTGCCTACCGAAAGATTTCTTAGGGGCATTGTTAGAGGAATATCATTGGCACCTATTTTGAATAATAATGTTGAGGTCCCAAATACTGATCAGAAAAATGTGAACAAACGACATGCAAATATACCTCAATTGATGATGCCTAACGTAAGAAAGCTCGATGTCGATCCTCAGAATGGATCACCACTAGTTATGTTAGAAGGCAACAACGATGTATATAAGTTCTCGTTGGATTTAATGGTTTGGATAAAAATAGTGGATCCTTGGTATTTCCTTGCATTAACTGATGCGCTGATTACTTCGTTTAAAACGGAAAATTGCATTGATACCTTATTGTATAAAAGTTACAAGTCTTTCGGCGAAGATGTCAAAAGATCTAAGATTGGCTTGTATATATTCAGCAATACTGACGAAAGTAACGAACTACGAAAAGTTATGGAGGAGAGATTCAAACAAAGCATAGAACTTGCAGGTCAAATAGCATAATATTTATAGTCTCAATAGTGTCAAATACAATGATATGAGGTAATCAATTACTTTGTAACGGCGTTCCCGATACCTTTTCTTTAGTTGACGTTTTCTCGTTGTCCACTTCTTGCGATGGATATGGTACCTCTTTCTCCAATGGGAACTTAACCAAAAAAATAACTGAAGAAATAACATTATTGACCGCAGTCATCCATATTGTCAAGCCTACTCCACCCGTAGTAATAAACGGTAATGCCAAAAACCATTCGAGATAGTATGGTAACACTCCTGTAGGGAAATAAAACAACACAGTCTTTCTGAACCACACTCTAAAGAACCAAATAGGCAATGTCGTAGTAACAAGGATAATATATCCCATACACTTGCTAATGTAACTTTTTGATGAAGATGTTTCTTCTTTCAACTTACTGATGTCCACTGTAAGCTTATCAATCTGACGGTTCAATTTGGTCCATTTTGCATACTGATCCTGGGCACTTATGGACTTCCTCTCTTTCGATACCTTCATCAACTCGATTCTTTTTTGTTCTAATTCAATAGACTTTGAATCCCCTAACTTAGGAGCAACCTTACAGTATACTGACCATCCAATATTCTCTAATGTAGATTTACCAATAGCCTTGATTAATTGCTTAGCAAAAAGAACAATTAATACGCTGATTAACAAATTTGATGGACTTATGTCAAACATATTACTTCCCCAATTGCAATTTTTCACTTAATATACTCCTTCCACTGTTATATGTACTGCTAGACTTGAAGTTCTTAATACTGGACCAAATAGTATGGTGAAGATTACACAAAAGTTGTTATGATTTTTGGTGAGACAAAACACTTTTGCTCAATGACAACTACCAGATGAGATAAAAAGAGTAGGGCACAGATTTTCAACTACCCAAATAACGTCAACGATGTCTAGCGATCCAGAAGAAGATTATATTCCATGGATTCAACAATTTTGTGAATTGTTTGGACATGATTATTTTGTGCCAGTATCGCAAGAGTTCATTGAAGATGATTTTAATTTAACAGGATTATCCCTGCAAGTTCCATATTATAGAGAAGCATTATACACGATATTAGACTACCAAGTTGAGACTGCCGATGATAATGGAAGCGGAAATGGGACGTCTAATACCAAAGGGTCTAAAAACGAATTACCAAATAAGGCATTACTAGCACATTCAGCGGAATTATTATACGGATTAATTCATGCTCGTTACATAATTTCAAAACCAGGATTGACGGCTATGGCTAGTAAATTTGAACGTAATGAGTTTGGGTCTTGCCCAAGATACTACTGTGATGGAATGCATTTGATACCGGTGGGATCTACAGATATACCGGGACAGGAGACTGTAAGATTGTATTGTCCATGCTGTAACGATATTTATCTTCCGCTGAGTTCTAGATACCTCAATATTGACGGAGCATTTTTTGGGACTACATTTCCCGGGTTATTGGTCAAGATGTTTCCAGAAATTGAAAATCAATGCAGAAATAGAGTGTATAAAGTTAACCAAGATGATTTTGGGCTTCGTTTATTTGGATTTCAGATTAGTGAGTTAAGCGCCAGTGGTCCAAGAATGAAATGGCTCAGATTGCATCCTCGTACGCCTCAAGAGAAAGAGGAATTCAACAATTGTGAATTAAGCATACCAAGTGAATTTGACGAGTCAGATGCACCATACAACTCTGACAGCGAGATGGGCGAACCAGAAGATAACGATGATGATGACAAAACTATGGCTAGTGAAGGGAATTAGTCCATTCATTTCTGTTTGTAATCTACTTTACCTTATACTTATGTAACATACGATCCATATATTAATATAAAATTTTTCATTTAACTCTTTAGTATCTACTTGTTGTTAACCTATAAAAATCACCTCTTAGTGGCATTAATGAGTAATATTGACAGGTTTGCCCGGCTCCCAATCTTTAATGCCCTTTTGTATGTTGATCCAGTATTTCAATCTGACTGCTTCCATCATAATGTTATTCCAATCAAGTGGTTTCTTCTGTAATAATTGCTCAATTGTCTCTTCACTTTCATTAATTCTCTCGTCATTTTCTTCACTCAATGCTTCCAAGTCCAGATCTTGAGTAGCTAATTCCAATGACTCATGTGCTTCTAAAACCATCATGAGCATACTTTTATACTCGAGAGATCTCTCATCTGACGAGGACTGGAAATCCGATATCAATTTTTTCGATATATCGTCTTGTGTGATATCCAAGTGATCCGGGTGATTTAATTCAATCAAATGGGCTATTCTTGAGTATGGGTTGCTGATGGTCGAATAGGCCTTGTTCAATAACGACGAAAACTTATCGTCCACTTCATTATCAGCCAGCTTCGATAATGCCGCAGATCCAATCACAATATCCGGATGATGTTCACTTTGTAATGTCCTATATTCCTTCCGAAGTCTTCTTGGGTTGATCATAAATGATTCATTTGGTGGCCCATGTTCAGGAAATGTTTGCGGGAACAAATCGAAATATGACTTAATTGTCGTAGCATTGGAATACAACCGAGAAGAAACTAGTCTTCTTGCCATTCGGGGAGCATATCCATATGCTCTCCGTAACATTTTTGAATGATATATAGGTATAGTGTGTGCATATTTCATTATAAAGCAAGTTTTGACTAATTAAGTCTAGTACTGTACATAATTCCTCCAGATTTTGTCTATGATAGAGAACAAAACTACAAATAGTCACTATTACATCGTTAAACGGACTATGTTTAAGAAAAGAACTGTCAAAAAGAATGAAAATAGTGCAGCATCCAAGCCAAAGCGAAAATTTGACCTAGATGATTTCGAGTCTGACTCCGGTGATGTGTTCGACAGGGAAATCAAGAGCTCATCTCAAGGCATCAAGAAAAGTAAACCCATGAATAGCACTAAAAAGCCTACACGGGATGTGGAACATGGTCAGGACTCAGGAAAATCAAATTCATTATCTAATCCATCTTTGGATCAAGCTACAACCAGCAAATCCGTTAACGAAAAGCCGGCAGGACCCATAAAGCCACCACCCATCAGTATTAAGACCACTACCATCACAGATTTTCAGCCGGATGTGTGTAAGGATTTTCTACAGACTGGCTACTGTGGATATGGCGATACGTGTAAGTTTCTTCACATCAGAGATGAACTGAAGCAGCACAAGCCAATAGAAAAAGAATGGGAAGCAGTCACTGTACGACAGAAACCCGAAGAAACCAAAGAACAGGTACCCTACCGATGCGTGCTATGTTCTAACGACTACAGTCTGCCAGTCAAGACTGAATGCAACCATTTATTTTGCCAAAAGTGTTTTATGAATAGATATAGGAATTTGAAAAAGCCGAATTGCGTTATATGTGGTAAGGATACGGGAGGTGTATGTTCGCCTGTTCTGAAAAAGGAGCTAGAGAAGCTTATTTCATAATGTATATAGTGTGTTTAGTCATAAAGGTAATAAATAGAGTAAGATAGTCACTTGCTGGGATTTGCGGCTGGTTCGTTATGCTCAGATATTTTCGATCTTCATAGAATCCGATTCGAATTATTTGCTACTATTCTTAACACCGCTCAAGTCCAGTAGAATAGTTGAATAATATGTCGAACTTTCAAGAACAACTTGAAGGATTGCCGGGATATGACATTGTCATGGACTATTGGAATGAGTATGCCGAAGAACATATAAATGTAGGCAAAAATCCATATGAAGATGAGAACGGAAAAAAGCTTCTGTTACCACCAAGTACCACTAAAGGAGAACAGAAGGTATGGAGAAGAGTCCAGAGTACGGCATGGGTTCATGATAAATGTTTCCTTGGATCCTGTGGAGTTGGAATGGGTTGTGGTTTGGGATCAGTCCCGTTAGTGGTAGCATTATTTCCTGTTTTAGGCCCATTAATAATGTATGGGATGCATGCTAGACTTATTCATATTGTAACTAATGAATACAAACTTCCCAATAAGCTAGTATTACAAATGGAGTCACAAATTGCATTTGATCTACTTATAAGTCTACCACCTGTCATAGGAGGTCTTTTTGCTTGGTTAAACGGATGTCTGACTAGAAATGCAGGCATGATATACAATTACTTTGCTTATGTAGCACAAGAAAGAGAGAAAAACAATCAGCCTACCTACATCGGCACAGGGGACATTAATGAACATTTACGATCACCCGAGCCAGCCTATACCAACACTGTCAGACTGAATAATTACCAGTCAGCAAATGGTACCAATAAGAGCAAATCAGCACTTAAGAAGAAGTCTTCTACCAAGAATACGAATACGATAAAGGTTGGAAATCAACAACAATCAGGATTTATATAAAGCAGTAATATTATAATACTCGCGATAAATTCCAGTAGAATTATTTATTTATATTTAATATAAGTCAACACCACGGTAAAATGTTCGAAAGACCAGAAGGAATTGAAAACTGTAAAATATGGATGGATGGATGTTTTGACTTTGTTCATCACGGTATGTTGTTTTGATATAATTATTCATTGAAATTGCAATAACTAACAAAATTAAGGCCACGCAGGTGCTATGCTTCAGGCACGTCAGTTAGGTAAGAAACTTTACGTAGGAATTCATTCAGACGAAGATATTTTGAAGAATAAAGGACCTGTTGTTATGACGTTGAAAGAAAGAGTCAAAGCTGTTGACGCATGTAAATGGTCCACTCAATCTGTTCCTGGAGCTCCATATGTAACTGACCCCAAAGTGATGGACGCATATGGATGCGAGTATGTTGTACATGGAGACGATATTACAACTGATGCCAACGGGGAGGATTGCTATCAAGAAGTTAAAGATTTGGGCAAATTCGTCGTTGTGAAAAGAACACCTAACATTCTGACTACAGATCTAGTAGGAAGAATGTTATTGATGGGTAAGGATCATCATTACCAGCCAATTCATGACATAAAAAACCATCCTTTACTTGATAAAATAGAAAACTTGGACAAATTTGCCAAATATGCTACTGATAAAACAGGATTAAAACCAGGATCTGGGGTATATATTTACGTTGAGTCTAATAAAGACTTGCATTCGTTGGTTGAGCCTTCAAATGAAATCTTGAAGAAGTACAAATCAATTGCCTACGTTGATGGGGGGTTTGATTTGTTCCATCCTGGACATATAGAAGCTTTGAGACTTGTTAAGCAGGATGCTATTAAAAATGACTGTGCTGTCATTGTGGGTGTACATGATGATCACACTATTAACGAATTCAAAGGACTCAACTACCCAATTATGAACATCTTTGAGAGATCATTATGTATATTACAATGTGAGTATGTCGATGGCATTGTCTTGGGGGCACCTTTTTCTCCAACATCCCAATTTTTGTCAAAATTGCCAGGCAAGGTAGCTGCTGTATACCACGGTCCAACTCCATTGGAAGAAGAACCATATGCTGAAGTGAAAGGCCTTGGCCTTTTCAAAGAGATAGGCCCACACGAATTCTCCGGAGTTAATACTGAGTTTATTGTCCACAGAGTGTTGAACAACAAGGAAGCCTATGAAGCCAGGCAGAAGGCCAAGGGATGGAAGGCCGATCACGAAGCGAAGCTTAGATTACAAGAACAATCGCGTCAGAAATCGTCGTAAATCATTTATATATATTTATGTAATTATTACTTACTATAAACATACTAATAAATCGTATCTCGTAACAGATGCACCATTAAATACCTATCGGCATATATGAATTCTACATAGTAAACATAGAATGGTCTAATTGTTCGTTAAGCATTTTCATGTCTTGCTCATTCTGGCTATGATTCGAATTCCTTCTTTGCGATTGTCCAAACATAGTCACCATACTCATATCCGAATCATCTTTAATTTCATCTCCGGGTCTACCCCAGTTACCCTTACCTGCTCCCATCTTTTTAACTTTCGTTGGATCACAATTAACTGGACCATTCTGTGTGAACCACTTAGAATTCGATTTCGCTTCATGAACTGTCCATTTGTTCGTTCTTGTCATTTTGTATTTATCGGAAAAATATATGTTATATAGTTATGCAATTTGATGATATACTTATTTAGCGTATAAACTCTACTTATTGCTTCCCCTATTTATACTTGTTATTATTTATCCGTGAGCCTTGATTTATGACCAACTGAAAAAAGTGTGGGGTGACTTGGCCATTGATTGCGAAATTTTGATTTCCTACAATGGATTGAGTCACACAATATTAGACCAAAATAATGCAATCCTGGAACTTCTCTAAACCAAATAATCGTATGCAGTCAATAACAATCGATTTTCCCACTGGGTTAAGTTGTCCAAAATCACATTCCTTGAGGTCTGCTGTCATCATTGTAAATATAGAGACAGGCAAACCATTGTCAATGGCTCCCGAATGAAACCATTCAAGTATCTGCCAAAGGGGAATGATTCCTGGAACCACTGGGGGTATCCTGTAGACTGAATCTGATGCCGAGCCAATACCATACGATTTCTGCAAGATGGTGAGGGCATTTTCGGCCTCAGCGTATACTGAGTCGTTCGCGTATATTTTCTCACTCACATCTAGTAGGGCCTTATTATGGAATTCAGATGTAGGTACGTCTTTAGGATGGCCAGTGTTCTCCAATTCGAGCTCATGAGAGTATGCATCGTCGTCTGAGTTGGAGGCGTCACCTACGACGAAAAAACGGCCATTTTTGATGAAGTTGCTTACTAAGGACAACGGGAAGTAAACTTCATTGCATAAGTCAAGAAGCTCACCGCCAAATTTCAGCTTATAGTTCATCTTAGGGCAATCGTCAATGTAATAGCCTAGATAATAGTAGCCAAGTTGCAATTCGTTGCACATTATGATTTCTCTGAGACCCGAGAGAGTACCAAGCGATAAGTGGGCGTAGTCAGGGTCCCAGATGAAATAAATGGATGATACACCAGTTGGCAAAAAATCCAATATAGAAATAGCTATCAACTTTCCATCGAGATAGTAGCACTCGTGTGTAGGGCCAATTCTATGGCTTGGTGTGTTAAAGTCGGGTTGCCACTTCTTCACCCAATGGTTCAACGTATTCCAATCACACAGTGATCCCACCACTTCTTTCTCGGGAAATGGCGTATCACAGAGAAATCGCCTGAAAGACCTTTCTGTTACCTTGCTAGGTTCATCATTATGTACATGAACCTGATATTTCTTATATAAGTCGAATTTTTCTTTCGAAAATTTCGATGGCTCATATCTAGTGTAAAATCTTGTTGATCTCTGTTCCGCCTTAACCAAAGAAAGCAAGTCAAAATGCTTATTTCCTTCTTTCGAGTCGGTTTCATCTGATATTCCCCTTATGAATCTATTGATAGTCTTTCGATGAGCCTTGGTCACCTTCAAGTGATTGATATCTGTCCGGATAGTGAACAAACGACAGCATCCTCTTAATAAATCTGGTTTATACAAAAAAGTCCCTGATCTTCTAAATCCTTGATTTATCAATTCATCATAATGCTGACATGTCATTTGTTCTACTTGGCATCCTATAGTAATTGACTGTGATTCTTTATCGCCATTAGTGCTTTTCTGGCTCTCAAGGGCATGATAATCCTCCTTTCTTCCATTACAATATCCACAATCTCTTCCTGAAATGTAGTGCGGTCTGGAGATGACCATTGGCAAGTCTGGACCTGGTTGCATTGTATCTTTAGCTCTATCTTTAGTGGTATTCTATAGCATATTAACCAAACTAGTTGAATATCGTTTTTGCTTCTTTGTGTAATTTTAATATAGTCTACTGAAATAAAAATTCAACCCATATGAAGCAAAATACGTTATATCCTTTTATTAACCACTCTAATTAATAGAATCCTTAATATAGCTGCAATGAGTGGTTCTACAAAGACTTCACCGGTGAAGAAAGCAGCAAAACAAGCTGGATCAGGCGAAAAGGTGGCAAATAATGACAAAAGTGACAGTAATGGCAATATAACGAAGGACCAAAATACAAATGACGGTGAAGAACCAGATCATTCAATTTTATCAGATCCAGAAGATTATTTGGAAGAAAATGAGTCTTTGGATATGAATTTGACAAATGGAGAACAAAAAGTGTGGTTAGTTAAACTTCCTAGATACTTGGCAGAGAAATGGTCCAATATAGACGAGTTGAGTGGACAACAATTGGGTAGAGTTAAAATCAAACAATCTGGACGTAATGGAAACAATGGAAAATTGCAAGTAAAATTGGTTCTCAACGAATTAGCTACGAACGAAGAAATACCCCATGAATATGACATATCTTTGTTAAACACACAAGTCCGTAATTCATATGTATTCAGTGAAGAAAACTTAGCCAAATTCAAGCAAGAATTGACTGAAGTTGCTGATATGCCAGAACAGCCATCATTACAGCCAGTAGATAAGAAAAAGATGCAAAATAAACCACAGAAATTTTTCAGAATCCAGAAGAATAAAGAAGGACAGGATGGTAAGCCAGTCAAGAAGTACGTTCCATATGTTAAAACAATTCCAAAGAAAACGGCATTGGCAGGTAAGATCTGCCATGATTGTCAGATTATACCTTCCAAGAGTGACAATAAATATTCGCAAGTCACTATGAAGAGACAAAATATGCAACCATCAAAGCCTAGACCTAAAGTTACATTATTGGATGAAATTCCTGGGGTTGTACAATCTAATGCAGGTCCTTCAATTAAAGGTAATAATACCTCTGTGTTCTTGAAGTCTAATCCTGCCAAGAGTAAGAATGGTGAAGGAAGGGCTATCAGAATGCCTAAGAAGGATTTGTTGGACTTATTGTTCAGATTATTCGAAGAGTATGAATATTGGTCCATGAAGGGTTTGAAGGAAAGAACCAGACAACCAGAGTCATACTTAAAAGAAAGTTTGGACTCTATTGCTAACTTGATCAAAAAAGGGCCTTACACTTCAAAGTATAATTTAAAACCAGAATATAGAAGATTACGGGATGCCGAAAGAGCTGCAAGATTGGGATTGGTTATAAATGAAGAAAACGAAGAAAAGGAGGACGAAGAAGACATCGAAATGGAAGATGTTATTTAGTCATAGTAAATATTACATTCACCTCCAGTATTAAACTTGTAAACTTTATTAAACTATAGAAAAAAAGTGACCCGATGAGCTAATACACCATTTTTAAATATACAATTATTAACTAATAAATGTTAACTTATAAGTTCTTGATTTCTAAAGTTGGTGGTAAAGATTGTTGCAACTTTTTGGCCTTAGCAGCGTCGTTGACAACTAAGGTGTATTGGTATCTAGAACCTCTAACCTTGAACTTGGTTTGCTTGATCTTCTTACCGTTAGCGTTTAAAGCCTTGTTGACCTTGACGACAGCGGACTTGATGTCAGCTCTTCTAGCTAATTCAACGAATTCCTTAATGTCTTTGATTTCACGCTAAACTTTGTTAGTATACTTATTTTACGTCCACACAACCTGTGCTTCGAGTCATTTCTTGTCCAGTCTGTTAGTCATCAACATGATATAAGTTCTTCATTTAATAAAGGATCATAATATATATCCCATATCGATAGCATAACAATTGCTATACGTATTAAGTATTGTATGTGATCTTGTAATTTGTTTTTTTCATATTTATGTCCCAAATTCTATCAACATTTGCAAGTCATTTGTTTCCTTAACTTAAATCCGTTCTCACTTTCAGACTGACAACAAGATTCAATAACAATTAGTATAAAATCTCGATAGTACATACAGCCATCTTAATATATGTATAATGTTACTTAGAGTATAGTAGTACTAATAAATATTTCAAATTTCGTCTTTCTCTAATCTACTCAAGTGAGGCCTGAAAAAAAAAAATTTCCAATTTCTGTCTGAAGGGTTTAGCCCTATACCTCTACACGTGAAAATAGGATACCAATACACTTAGTTATACGATAGATAGTATGGTACATTCAGTCTTGGAGACGTTCGTTTACGGGACTTCTTACTGTTGGTCATCTAATTCAGACATACAATTGGAATATTTCAAGAATCCAAGAAAAAATGCTAATTAAAACGTTACAATGTAGGTTATAAAGTGTTAAGATGAATTATTTATGATGCCTAAGAGTTATATATTTCCTATATAGGCCACTTCCGTTCAGCAAAAGAGATTAGTCGTTTGACAGCTGTGATCCACCGTCTTGTTTTATCGTCTAGCATGATATTGGCGGAATTTTGCTTGTTTTCGCCGGTGATTTTCAGAGCTGCACTTCTTTCGTGTATTCCTACTCCTTTGACTCCAATGGGCCATGCCACATTACCAATGCTGAGCTTCATGTAGCTCTCATTTGCTCGGCGATAGTCACGTTTCTGTAAGTAGTATATTATAGTGCAGAGGGACGTCAGCATCGAGTCCGTAAGCTTCTGTGTGCGGAGCCTGTAGAGAAGTCTCACCAAGTCTTTCTTCGTGTCCAAGAGCATCGACGATTGCATTGCCAGTGCAGCCTCCTCATCCTCCCGTTCCTCATCATCCACTATGCTTGAAAAGCTCTCTTTCTTCAGCTGCACATCGTTTTCCCATTCCTTTACCATGTATTTAATATATGTGCGCACTTGAGTGTGCAACTTATCTCTAGCATCGATGCTGGTGATATCTTCCAACTTTATTTCTCTATCTGTCGCTGATTCCTTCTCGAGCTGTAGCCAGTATGTCTCGTTCTTCTTCTGAAGACGAAGGAGTACTTCTAGCTTTTTGATTTTATCAAGCTTGGTGCTATTTGCATCGCATCTCTCGTCAAACTGTTTCAATTTAGAATCGACTTGTTCATCTGAGATTGAATTGATCAATTCCCTCTCCTCTGGCGTGTACGCCTGTTCAGCATTCTTCTCCGATATGACTTTCTCGTCAGTAACAACTGTGTCGCTTGCATCAGTCTTTGTATTCTTCACCTCATCCTCGGTCCTGATCTTTTTGTTCTTCTTGGTTTCACCAGCTAGCTTCCTCTTCTTATCAATTTCCTTGGATAATAAGCTTGAGAAATCCATCTACCATGCCTATAAGTACTATGATTACCAATTTACCTGTTTAGAGTTATGGCAAGTAATTTCATATGATTCCTATTGTGAGTGTTTGGGCCAATTTGAATGTGATTGCGATTGACAGAAAAAACCCACTTCCAGAAATCAATTTATTCTTCCGATAGTATTAGCTTGTAAACCGACAAATTCAATAAGAAACGATTCAAGTGGTGTTCATATTAGTATTGAATCGAATTAGTTGATTTAGGAAAAAAAATAATGTCTGGCAAACAAAGCAATCCTAATGGAGAAAACTTAGGGAATAAGTCTCCAGGATCAAAAGTGCACAGTAGTCCCAACTCAGGTAAAACAGAAGGTAGTGGTGAAGTTAAGGATAATGCAACAGAAATCAGAGCAGTGTTTAGCTCATCAAGCACCTCAAAGGAAGATGAAGAAAGTAAATCACGACCACAAACATCACCTCTCTTGTCATCAACCCCACCTAGTGTTGCTAAGTCGTTGGTAAGATCGTATCCGTATTTATTGATAGTGAATAAGTTCTTGTCGATTATAACATGGACCAATGATGACTATTGGATCAATATTATCCTTGTTTGTTTGTATGCGTTAGCCATATTGTATTTTGAAAATTTGGTGACATGGCTGGGACATTTGATTATAGTAGGCATTATCACTTTGTATGCATTATTAAACAATAAAATTATTGAGGAAACTAACTTACATCCAACTTTGGATGATGTTGTTCAGGCATTAACCACTACATGTATCAAAGCAGACATGTTGTTGGATCCGATCACATCATTATCGTTAACTGCCTACGATATCAAAAGACTCCTTTTCACAACTGTTTTCTTGACTCCGCTTTATCTTATTTTAACATTTTTAATTGTCAAGCCCAGAATCATATTGTTATTCACTGGACTCCACATTCTTACATACCATTCATCGTACTCGAGAGTGACCCGTAAAATGTTGTGGAAGATTAAGTTGGTAAGAGTGTTGTGTTTCTATTTGACTGGGTTGGATTTCCTGCAAGCTAGGAACCATTCCTTATTTGCTGCTGCTTTTGCTAAAGTTCACAAAAATGCGGGACATGCTTTAGATTTGAGTAGTGAAGCTTCCAACAAACCAGTAAGATTTACGTACGTAATTTACGAAAATCAAAGACGTTGGTTAGGTATCGGTTGGACATCAAATTTATTGTCTTACGAAAGAACCCCATGGACTGATGAATTTTTGAATGAGTCTTCATCGATTGAGAGTTTCCAACTTCCAAACAATGAAAACAATAACTATTCATTTGGAGCTCAACAGTCTCAACAATTGTCCGGAACTGGTACAACATGGAGATGGGTTGATAAGACTTGGAGATTAGACTTGACAAATGATGGCGCCATCACTTTACAAAATAACAAGAGGTCAAAGACTACTGCTAATCCAGCCACTGATGAAGGTTATATTTATTATGATAACACCTGGAAAAAGCCATCGACAGAAGATTCATTTTCAAAGTATACCAGAAGAAGAAGATGGATCAGAACTGCTGAATTGGTCTTTAATGACTCGTCTGATAAGGCACCTTCAGCTGAGGAAGAAATATCATCTGCAAATATTCCTGAATCATCGAATTCAACCACAGGTGTAGAGACTAGCAATTCCTCAAAGTCAGCCAAAAAAAGAAAGAGCTTGAGATTTGTAGACTCTGAGTCCGGTAAAACGGATGACAAGACTGATAAGCCAGAATCTCTCAGTCATGTTGAAAAAGAACTAGCAAATGAAGATCTGGCTACGAAAGATTTGAAAAGGGGAGTAGAAGAACTTACCACAATGGCTCAAGAAGCCAATTTCACAGGCAAGAAGAATGATTGAGTATAAATAGCATTTTGTCTTCAGCTTTTAGGTCATACTTTTGCATTTACTACTATTTTGAATTTAAAGTTTATAGTATATCCATTCTATATTTATATTTAATTCCTGTTTGTTATTTATTCTAAAAAAGAAGTTCATATTTTATTGTAGTGTTCTGTTTGCATTTTATACAGATTTTGAGACTCAGTTTCATAATTTCTACGATTTTGTAATGTAATTGCTAAAATATTATTAATCTGGATACTACCGAATTTTCTTAATAATTTACATTCCTCAAGACCAAATCATACGATTCTAACATACATACTGACGAGTAATGAATAATGTGAATAAGGTTAGGCCCGCCAATAAGCATATATCATATAAATATGAAAAGTTGCGATTTCTCGGCTTTCTCCGAGATCGAAAATTTGATAAGATTGTAAATTTGGCGATAAGATAGTATATAAGAGAGGAAAGGAATCCGCTTTTCTAAAAGTATTTTATTAATCATTATACAATAAACACTATGCAATCAGAATTAATCGACTCATCATATGGTAAAGGAAATGTCAAATTCCTCAAGGTTAAGAAAAACCCCCAAAATACTAAAGAACAGGAAGTCTTAGAAGCAAATGTACAGGTTTTATTGAAGGGTGATTTTGATATTTCATATACTAAGGCCGATAATGCCCCTATTGTCCCCACCGATACCGTTAAGAATACTATTTTGGTTGAAGCTAAAACCACTGACGTGTGGCCAATTGAAAGATTTGCTGCTCATTTAGCCAAACATTTTACTGAAAAATATGCTCATGTTTCAGGGATCGAAATAAGCATAATTCAGAGCAAATGGAATAAATACGAAGTCAACGGTAAACTTCACGCACACTCATTTAAACACGAAGGTCCTGAAACCAGAAGAACATTCCTCACCTATTCCAAGAAGAATAAGAATTTGAAGATCACTTCTTCAATTAAGGATTTGACTGTTTTGAAATCTACTGGTTCCATGTTCTATGGCTATAATGTTTGTGATTATACGACCTTGAAACCTACCAAGGACAGAATCTTATCCACTGATGTGGATTTATCCTGGACGTATGATTCCAAAAAAATTGCTTCTTTGGACCAGGTATTTGCTCAAGCTGATAAGGGTTTATTTGATTCTAGCTATGATAATGCCAGAAAGGTCACATTAGATTTATTTGCCTTAGAAAATTCTGCTTCTGTGCAAGCCACTATGTACAACATGTCCCATAAAATTTTGGAGTTGATTCCTGAAGTTGAAACCGTTAGCTACGCCTTGCCTAATAAGCACTATATATTATACAACTTAGAATGGAAGGGTATCAAGGAAAATGATGAATTATTCTACCCTGCATCAGATCCAAATGGTCTAATTAAGAGCACTGTTGGCAGAAAGGTTCAGTCCAAGTTATAGTCCCCTATATATTTACATAACATAATATTATATTCATAAAGAAAGTCCATATTTATTCTAGTATAGTACTGCGCATAAGATCTTCAATTTAAGTACAAAAATTTTCAGTTGCAAATGGATCATCTGTTTTCTTTATCATATCAGCTAACATGTCTTATCAATCCAAAGTGTGGATGGCGGTAGTTGCAACTGCTGTAATTACTGCAGGTATTGTGGAAGGGATCCATAGGTATACGGATTCGCATGGAAAAGCAAAGTCATCTCTATCGACTAAGCAGATTAAAGATACAAACAAAGACTATTCAGAAGAATTAATTCAAGAGCAGTTGGCACGTAACTATGCATTCTTGACAGAAGAAGGAATGGAAAAAGTAAGAAGCCAAAATATTGTGGTTGTTGGTGCTGGAGGCGTTGGATCTTGGGTTACCACAATGTTAGTGAGATCTGGTGTCGGAAAAATTAGGATAATAGACTTTGACCAAGTTTCATTAAGTTCATTGAATAGACATGCAGTGGCCAATTTGAAAGATGTTGGAACGTCCAAAGTAGAATGCTTGAGAAATCATTTATTGCAAATTGCACCATGGATTGAAATTGATACGAAAAACCAATTATGGAACTTAGATGCAGCAGAGGAATTAATATTTGGAGATAACTTCAACCCAACGTATATAGTTGACTGCATTGATAATATAGATACTAAGGTGGATTTGTTAACTTTCTGTCATGAACGGAATTTACCGGTCATCTCGTCGGGAGGTGCAGCATGCAAATCTGATCCGACTAGAGTAAACATCTCTGATATTTCGAAGACTGAGGAAGATCCATTATCACGTTCGGTTCGTATTCGTTTGAAAAAAAGAGGTATCGTCACCAGCATTCCTGTTGTATTCTCTGCCGAAAAGCCCGATCCTAGGAAAGCACAATTATTGCCATTAACGGATGCCGAAATCGCAAAGGGTGAGGTTGATCAATTATCAGCAATTAAAAACTTCAGAGTTAGAATTTTGCCTGTTTTGGGTACAATGCCAGGTATGTTTGGGTTGACGATCGCCACCCATCTTATTACTTCCATTTCAGGATACCCAGTCGAGCCAATTGAAGGCAAAAATAGATACAAGATATACGATGGAATCTTACAAAGTTTGGCAGGACAACAATCGAGAATTGGCAAGCTAGACCAAAGAGTTCCAATCGCATTGAACGATATTAATTACATATTAGAAGAGGTTTTCCATGGTAAATCTCCTATTTCTAATTACTCAACGAGATTGACGCTATCTAGGTGGGACCCAAACGAAGAATTATCATATCAAAATGTTGTTATCATGACCAAAGAAGAACAGAAATTGCACGAAGATAGGGTTTTAAAAGGTGGCGAGCTATTAGCAGAAGTTTATTCAAGCGAAGTACTTGAAAGAGTGGAGCAAAGGTTTTCTGAAGAACGTTTCTATTCTCAGTTCCGTTAATTAGTTGTATATAGTAGGAATACGGATATAACTGGAACCGTAAAGCTCAAAAAATTTTGTTAGTCCTCGGGTTTTTTTCAACTCGCAAGAGTAGAAAAAAATGAAAATAGTGAGATAACGTTTAATTCAATATATAGACAAATTGATACAAAATGTCTAGAATAGGCTTATTAAGTAGAATACAGACTCCAGTAATGTCTCTATTCCACAAGTCTCCAGGTCAAGTTATCTCCAGACAATTTCCTAAGAATCAATTCTTCAGGAGATTTCAATCCACGTTGGAATCGAGCAAACCAACGCCACCTCCTCAAGCACCAAACAAACCGAAGACTCTTAAACATTTGATGAAAGAATATGGATATGCTGGTTTAGGAGTTTACTTAGGTCTTTCATTCATTGATTTGCCAATTTGCTATGTCTTGGTTCACTCCATGGGTAAGGAACAGATTGAATATTACGAAAATAAAGTAAAACAAACCTTCGGCTATGGTATTTCAGACGAAGAATTAAAGAAGAGACATGAAATAAACAAGATTGAAGAATTGAATGAACAAGCAAATTCCGAGGAACTGAAGACGACCGACGGTAATTTGATAAGCTTTCTTTCGTCCCAGTTTTCGTGGACTGAATTTGCAATTGCGTACGGTATTCATAAGTCGTTGATTTTTATCAGGTTACCAATTACTGCTGCTATCACACCTGGTATAGTAAAAGGATTGAGAAGTTGGGGTTTCAAAATCGGAAGTGATAAATTATCCACGACTGCTTCCATTGCCAAAGATACTATCAAAGACTTTACTGCGTCAAGTCAAAAATTCGGCACAAGACCTGACGGAAAGAAAAAGTGGTTTAGTTGGTTCTTTTAAACTAAGGATTTCTTGTAAATATTGAAAAGTAAACATTCCTATTGAATAAATTGACTAAATTGAATAAAGTAAATCAATAAATCAATAATAAAATGATTAAATAGACAAAGTAATGTGTAAAGTTACGAAAATCAAATAAATATATGAATAAATAAATATATATAAATACAATATACTAGTATGGATCTATTTATGTAGTCAAATATGTAATAAAAATTTCATCAGATCATATACCGAAAAACACTTTACATCTTTCATAAACGTAGAATGAACATGCAACCATAGGAATAACTTTCATGTAGCCAATACTCAAGCCAACAAAAAATCCTCTGAATCCACTTTCTCTATAAATTAATTTGGCTGTGGATTTAAATGATAAAAATTGCCCTTGATTTACGATACCACCCACTTGCATTCTTCTCCGTATAACTTCAAATGGATATGCTGCAGTTTGAGAACACATACCAGCAAGTCCTCCGGCTAGCAATTGGGCATATGCCTTCAAGGGCAATCTGGAATCTCTTGAATTTATCTGGTCTTTATTGCTAGATGATTTTCTAATAACTCTATTGTTGGAAGATGAAGTGGAGATAGAAAGAGAAAGAGCTCCTGGTGTTTGAACGGTGTGTTCTGACAAGTATGTCGATCTAAAGATATCATGTATCAAATCGTGCGTATAGAATGACACTCCCGCATATGGAATCATTCCTAAAATAGTTGGAGCAAATCCTCTGTAAAAGTTTGACAATGACATGACAGACAGAGGCAAATTTTGCCTCATGAGTTTCAACCAGGCAGGATCATTAACTCTATGTGGCGGACGCTCATTTAGCACTTGCTTCAAGGTCGCAGTTAATCGTCCCTGGTGGTGCATTATAAAATGCTGTCGACTATTAGGCCTTTCGTTTTTTTCTTGTAGATGCTTCGTTTCAAATGCCATTCTAACTCTAAGTAAATCCAATGGATAAGTGAAGAAAACGCTTGCTAAACCAGATAATGAACCAGCCATAAATCTTCTTATTGCAGTTTCGTGTAAATCCGTTGGGATTAAAATAGTCCTAATCTGTTCATAAGCAACAAACTTGATTGATGCATAGGGAAATATTCTTAACAAAGTAACTGAATGTCCTTGAAACAATCCGAATAAACCATCATTGTGCCAAATCCGTTTACTTGCACGAAAGAGCCCAGAAAATTTGCCTCTATACTTTAGAAACTCAGGGTTAGATGTTTGAAAGAGAATCTTTACTCTGTCTAATGGGGCAATGAGTGTCTTTGCTGCACTTCCAGCTATACCACCCGAAATTCCTGACCTCAATACATAATCCAACGACTGTTTATCAATCACTCGAACGGGCTCAAACGGAGTCGATTCCTCGTTGCAATTCATATTTAGTTTGTTTCTATTCGTTACCGGTATCATGATTCTTAATCCAGCGTCTTATCCACTTCTTTTGAATGCTTTTAGCTTATTCTATTATATCTTGACAAACTTGGTAATTTCAAAATTAATGTAACTGGGTTTTTAGAATTAACCGAGATATAAATATTACGAAATGAGGGAATGTTCACAATAACAGGAATGGTCTAATGAGTTGATAAAACTAATAACAAGTATAATGGAATAAGATTAAAAGTTAGAAGATCATGTAAAATATGGGGTCGGAAAAAAAATAGTAGCGAGTTAGAATTGTGTTGATGAATTTTTCAGTGCAATGTGACCCGCTCAAATGACCTCCACCACTTTCTCCGTAAAAAATTGATTTATATAAACCAAAATATGCACAAATCTGGGTCTAATACTACATTTTACGACAATCAGACATCGAAAATCTAGTGTATGTAGCGATGTTTAAAAGACTGGTCCTAAGGCAAACATAAGATTGAGATTATTATTAACAATAAAAAGCAAATTGTTGCCTAAATATATATGAACCTAAAATACAAACAACTAAAAGTACACTACGGAAATCTTATCTTTTTTTTTTTGGCTTTTTTGTATTATTTGAAGTGATGGGCGCATTTCATGGTTTTTACATATGACCCCTGTAGCCCGAAGTTCTATCTTTGTGATAGTTTGATGGAGATCTACCTCTAATAATCAATGGTGGGGTTTCAATAGAAGATAATAAAATTGGTTGAATTTGACAGTCTTCGTTCTCGATGATTCCGAGTAATTCAACATGTAAGGTGAAGTATCTGGAGTTGACCGAAGTAGATTTCAATCTGATAGACGAAGTAAATTGGATTCTCTCGAATCTGGCTACTCTGGCGATCGAATCACTTGGGTAGTTCTTCAAAACAGAGTCGTCTTTCAAAGTGTCCAAATTGGTATTGTGATAATATTCCGCTCTATCAAAATAGAAGACCTTATTCATGTTTTCAATTTTATTACCATTACGCTTGTTACACGAGGCCCTGACCGTTTCGTGGTCAGGCAAGTCACCTGGGACTGCTGGGTAGATTGGTGGAGGGAATTGGGGTCCTTTGTCTCTCTTGGCGGTATGTTGAACAAGACTGATAGCCACATCATCATCAGAGCACTTGGCAACCAACCTGATGGCAAAATAACTGATCTCGACCTTGTTTTCGCCCACCGATTCTCCATTCTTGGACGATTTTTCGTATGTGTAGAACTTATTTTGAATAAAACGGTCAAAGTTGAAATTTTCTAATGAGAAGGAAGCTACCAATGTGAAATAATTTCTCTTGTATCCAATCCAGGTACCATTTTCGCCCACTTCGAACCCTCTATCAATTCTCGCTTCCAAGATAGGATTCACGTCCATATCATTTCTTTTACAGTAAATATCCTGATGGTGTCTTGTTTCACTGAACTGTGGGCCAATCTTGAACAAATCGCTCGATCTTGGCGCAACCTTCCTGTTGGTAGGCTCGAGGAAATCCTCTTCATTTGCCTGCGCCAACATCTCAAGATGATGGTGTGGGGTGTGATTCAACTGGTGATGTGCCAAGTTATGCTGTTGCAACTGGTTGAGCTGAGAATTCAATTGGTCGTGATCGTGGTCGTGGGGATGGTGCTGATGTTGATGATGTTGTTGAAGCGCATGCTGTTGATGGTGCTGTGCATGCTGTTCCTGGAGATGATGGTGGTGCTGTTGCACAAACTGGTGGTGAAGCTGGTGGTCATCGTCCTTTAATTGTGGAATCGCTGCCACCGCTGCTGCTGCCGTGCTGGCTGCTGCTACTGCAGCAGCAGTAGCAGCGTCGTCAGGAGAAATTGTAGGCTCATCGTTGGGCAATGTCATCATCTTACGTATAATTTGTCGTTCCTCTATCTATTATCGGCACTCTGTGTTTTTGTTTTTAGCTTGCAAAATAATTTCTGTATCTGGGTTGTTTCCAGTTAAAATGACCAACGCAGCGGGTTTTTTCTTCACGAACAATCCTAATCCAATTAATCAACAATCAATCCAATAATATGTCCTAATAGCTGGTTCAATCCCCTTATTAATGTAAATAATTGAAATCTAATTCTGGATCCTATTAAATTTCAATTTTGTGCTATGTTTTCGATTTTACACTGTATACTTCAAAAACAAATAAAGACTTGAACACCAGTTGTTATTAAAAATCCCTGAGAATTTGTGTAATTAAAAATTTGGTGATTTTGTGGCGATATGGTGCGAAGACCGTCATAGTTCCGTAGTATAATATATAGTCCCTTGTAATTAGTACATAATGACAAACGATTTTGGTTAACAAATTGTTACTTTTTAAGATAGTTTTGTAGTTTAGTATATACTACTATCATTAAATGTTTGATTTTTTCTAGTTTGTATCAATGTCTTCAAAGGTGAAGATTTTGCAATTTCTAATGCCTGTGAGCATACAATGGGACCAATGATTTGAAAACACAAGTAATATGGATAATAAAAGATACGTTTAATGGACAATTGATAGAAACACTTCCATTTGAGGACTATTTCTCGTTCGTGAATTGTTTTCTTTTTGCACACACAAGAGTATTGGCTAGTTTCTAGAGGAAGGCCGAAGACTGGTAGTATATACTACCAGGGGTGAAGTTTGTATCAAAGCCTTTATGGCCAAGTTGGTAAGGCACCTCACTAGTAATGAGGAGATCGTCAGTTCGAATCTGGCTGAAGGCATTTTTTTGAGAAAAATTGAGAAAATTGGTACGCGCACGATATTGCCATATAAAAAATGAAATTTGAATTTGCAACCACCCATAGCGCTAAGAACCATAACAGCATTCGTTAGCTGTCAGGCCATTAGGAAAACACTATCGGATATGCATAGTCATACGTCGGCAGATGCGTATCAGGAGTTTTCGATTTACCAGAATATGGGAAGTGGAATCTACGAT
Organism: Debaryomyces prosopidis; assembly: GCA_030578795.1. Classification (NCBI taxonomy): domain Eukaryota; kingdom Fungi; phylum Ascomycota; class Pichiomycetes; order Serinales; family Debaryomycetaceae; genus Debaryomyces; species Debaryomyces prosopidis. Next base: position 627,322 of record JAKTZG010000003.1, on the reverse strand, counting down.
TCATTAGAAGGTCAAAGGGACGTGAACGTGGCGGCAACCAGTGGAATTTCTGGAGGAGTAGAAGAAGAGATAGATAACGGGATTTTGTATGAAGCGAGCGACATAGAAGGCTGTACGTGTTATAATGGAGGCAAGGAAGAAGCATCTCCGTATCCCTCTTGGTGTGGCCAGAACGGGGCGCCTATTGATAAAGATAGGATCTGGCAGATATTTCTAAGGTTAGGCAATATGTTTGGATTTCAGAGAGATAGTCAGAGTAATGTGTATGATCTATTTATGACGCTGCTTGACTCGAGATCGAGTAGAATGCCATGTAAACTGGCGCTTCTATCGTTACATGCCGATTACATTGGAGGGGAGCATTCGAATTACAAAAAATGGTACTTTGCAGCCCATTTCGAATTGGATGAAAAGGTCAAGGTGAGTAATAAACAGTGGAGGTCATTCAAAGACTTTGCAAAGTTCAAGTCAAAAGTGAATACCCCTTACAATCTAAATGATCTTCAGGACACGAATTGCTTATTGGCTATGGAATACAATTGGCGGCTGAAGATGAAAAACTATACAGACGAAGATTACATCTCTCAAATCGCTTTATACTTACTCATATGGGGTGAAGCAAACAATTTACGGTTTATGCCAGAGTGTATTTGTTTCATCTACAAATGTGCTTTTGACTATTTCGAATCAGCAGAACAAGGTACTACCGCCCAAGAATTCGAGTTCCTTGACACTGTTGTTACACCCATATATTCATACATACGAGACCAACAGTATGAATTAGTGAATAAAGTGTGGAAGAAATCAGAAAAAGACCATAGTGATATTATAGGTTATGATGATGTGAACCAATTCTTCTGGTATCGAGGTAATCTTGAAAAGATAATGTTATTGGACAAATCTTTATTATATGAATACCCTCGAGGCGAAAGATATACCAAGTTTAAATCTATCAAATGGAAGAAATTATTTTGCAAGGCATATAGAGAGCGTAGAACTTGGCTTCATTTATTCACCAATTTTAGCAGAGTATGGGTTATTCATGTTACCATGTTCTGGTACTATACTTGTTTTAACTCTCCAACAATTTATACCAAAAACTATATTCAGCTCCGCGATAACAAGCCTGCGCCGCAGGTTCAATGGTCAGCAGTAGCATTAGGTGGAACAATTGCTTGTTTGTTAACTATATTAGCAATTGTTATAGAGTTCTTATTCGTTCCTAGAAAATGGCCCGGTGCTCAACACTTATTTTTCAAGTTAGTGCTTCTTGTCTTGATTACCATAATTAACGCAGGCCCATCAGTTTACATATTTTTATTTCTTCCAATTGATAAATATTCAAAAGTAGGCCATATTGTCGGGATAATCCAGTTTGTTGTATCCATTATTACATTTCTTTATTTTGCAATTGAATCCCCCAATCGGCTTTTCAATTTCTTGCTAAAGAAAAACTCAAATATTATCAAGACTGAAATATTCACATCGTCATTTCCTAAACTACATATAAGAAATCAGATATATTCATATCTATTGTGGGTATGTGTATTTCTAGCGAAATTCTCGGAATCATATTTCTTTCTTACATTGTCATTAAGAGACCCTATTCGGGTACTCTCTATAATGGAAATGACGAGATGTAAAGGTGACCTCTTTTTTGGCAACTTGCTTTGTAAACAACAGGCTCGGTTTACTTTAATTTTGTTATATGTTACTGATTTGGTTTTATTCTTCCTAGATACTTATCTTTGGTACATTATTTGCAATTGCATATTTTCAATTGGACTTTCATTTTCATTGGGTATTTCAATCTTCACACCATGGAGAAATATCTTTTCACGACTACCTGAGAGAATTATTAGCAAAATTGTCTATATGAATGGATCTTCGAAAATTGATTCCACATTATTAATTTCTCAGGTTTGGAACAGTATTGTCCTTTCGATGTACCGAGAGCATTTACTTTCAATTGACCAGGTGAATAAATTAGTTTATCAACAAATTAGTGTATCCAATGATGAAAGTATGGATAAAATGTTTCTTAGATCTCCGTTATTTTTTATATTGCAGGATGACAATTCATTAAATTTACATGATTTTTTCACTGCTAGTAAAGAAGCTGAAAGAAGGATATCATTCTTCGCTCAATCTTTATCTAGTCCTTTGCCCGAGCCTTTCCCGATATCAGCGATTCCAGCTTTTACGGTTTTAATACCCCATTACTCTGAGAAAATTATTCTTAGCTTAAGAGAAATTATTAAAGAAGACAAACATTCAAAAGTTTCTTTGCTTGAGTATTTAAAACTGTTGCATTTGACCGATTGGGAATTATTTGTTGAAGACACTAAAATCCTATCCTTAGTATCTTCGCAGCCATTGGACCTAAGTGAAAATGATTATTCGCAGAACGAACAACTGCTAAATTATAAACATGAGTCTGATCTAGTGAACAATCAAATAAGTGACTTGCCATATTATTGCGTCGGATTCAAGGATTCTTCTCCGGAGTACACTTTGAGGACTAGAATTTGGTCATCATTAAGGTGTCAAACCTTGTTTAGAACCATATCTGGATTTATGAATTATGAAAAGGCTATCAAGTTATTATACAAACTTGAAAACTATGATTTGGATTCAAATAGTTATTTTGATGTTGATACTGAACTTCATGATTTTGTACAAAGAAAATTTAGGTTGTTGATCTCAATGCAACGATTTCAAAAGTTCCATGAAGACGAAATTAATGATGCTGAGCTCTTATTTGGGATATATCCGCAAATTCAAGTTTCTTATTTGGAAGAGGAAGAAGACATTAATGGAAATGGGTCAACTTACTACTCAACCTTGCTTAATGTATCAGAAAAAGATTCTTATGGTAATTACCAAAAAAAATATCGCATTAAACTTTCTGGAAATCCAATATTAGGAGATGGAAAATCTGACAATCAGAATAATTGCATCATTTTTTATCGAGGGGAATACATACAAGTGATTGATGCAAACCAAGATAATTATCTTGAAGAATGTCTTAAAATTAAGTCTGTTCTAGCTGAATTTGAAGAAATAGATATGGATCCTTCGTCTGAATATGTTCCAGGAATCTTTCTGGACAACTCTAAGGATCCAGTAGCCATTTTGGGAGCTAGAGAATATATATTTTCGGAGAACATAGGAGTGCTAGGTGATATTGCAGCTGGAAAAGAGCAAACTTTTGGTACTTTATTTGCACGTACTTTAGCGGAAATTGGGGGAAAATTGCACTACGGCCACCCAGACTTTTTAAATGGGATTTTCATGACAACAAGAGGAGGAGTTTCAAAAGCTCAAAAAGGTTTGCATTTAAATGAAGATATCTATGCTGGAATGACAGCGGTGTGTCGTGGGGGTAGAATTAAACACTGCGACTATTATCAATGCGGTAAAGGACGAGATCTTGGCTTTGGTACAATATTAAACTTCACTACAAAAATAGGAGCGGGTATGGGTGAACAGATATTATCTCGTGAATATTATTACCTAGGTACTCAGCTTCCAATAGATCGATTCTTGTCCTTCTATTACGCCCACGCTGGATTCCATATAAATAATCTATTCATCATGTTGTCAGTACATTTATTTATGTTGGTATTAGTTAATCTTGGATCTTTAAAACATGAGTCGGTGGTTTGTATGTATGATCTGAATATTCCATTTACTGATTTACAATTGCCATTAGGGTGTTATAATTTGCAACCTGTTTTAAACTGGGTATCCAGATTTGTTCTTTCAGTTTTCATCTGCTTTTTTATATCTTTTGTGCCATTAATTTTTCAGGAATTAATAGAAAAAGGATTTATTAAAGCAATCTATAGAATATTCCATCATTTCATTTCATTGGCACCCTTTTTCGAAGTTTTTGTATGCCAAATTTATGCAAAGTCATTGAAGGATAATATAACATTTGGAGGAGCCAAATATGTTGCTACTGGAAGAGGTTTCGCAACATCTCGAATATCTTTCAATACATTATACAGTAGATATGCTTCGACGTCAATTTACTCAGGTTCGACGGTATTTTTAATTGTTATTTTTGCATCCTTATCTATGTGGCAACCTTCATTGTTGTGGTTTTGCATAACTTTCGTTTCTATGTGTCTTGCTCCTTTTATATTCAATCCCCATCAATTTTCATGGGGTGACTTCTTTATTGATTACAGAGAATTCTTAAGATGGCTTTCAAGGGGTAATTCTAGCTGGCATAGAAATTCATGGATTGGTTTTATAAGATCTCATAGAGCCAAATATACAGGCTATAAAAAGAATGCTCTTGGTGAAGTTGGCCGGAAAATAATCGAAGCATCAAGACGGCCATCTAGATGGAACAGCTTCATCGATCAAATTTTCATTCCAATTATATGCATAGTTTGTTACTTGATTCCTTATATGTTCATTAATGCTCAAAATGGTGTTTCGAACCCTAGCCGGGTAAACCCAATATTCAGGATGGTTATACTATGCTTTATTCCAATTGTCTCTAGTATTTTAATAACTCTACTTTTGTTTATTTTTTCATGCACTTTAGGACCTATTTTATCATGTTGTTGTACAAGAGTTCCAAGTTTCATTGCTAGCTTCGCTCATTTGCTGTCAGTGTTAATTAATATAGTCAATTTTGAAATATTCTTATATTTGGAGGGGTTAAATTTTACGAGAACTTTATGCGGGTTTATTTGTATGGTTGCCATACAAAAAACCATATTACAATTCACAATGTCACTTTGTTTATCCCGTGAATTAAAAGATGACTATAGTAACCGAGCATGGTGGTCAGGAAAATGGATAACCAGTGGATTGGGTTGGCTCATCATAACTCAACCTATGCGTGAATTTGTTGTCAAAATATGCGAAATGAACCTCTTTGCTTACGATTTTATACTAGCACATTGTCTCCTATTTGTCATGGGCCCAGTCTTGTTGATTCCTTTTATAGATAAGTGGCACTCGAGTATGTTATTTTGGTTCAAACCATCGAAGCAGTTCAGGGAGCCTATCCTTTCCAAAAGACAACGAAGAAAAAGAAAGCTAAAAATTCTAAAATATAGTGTCCTATTTTTCTCACTAATGCTTATTTTTATGGCATTAATCTTGGCTCCTGTACTTGCTGAAAGTTATATTCCAAATTTAAGAAAGCAACTTCCTTCATTCATTGCAGAAATTATCCAGCCCAACCATCAAAACAATAATGATACTGGAGATAAAGCTCCTCGAACTGTGCTTAGAGCCAAACCACCAGTATAAATGTATATGCACGTGATTTCTTGGAACGTGAAATCAGATAGTGTTTACAAAATAGAGTCAGCAGAAGTGTTGATTCTATATAAATACCTTATCAATTAATAATTACAAGCGCATGATCCTATATAATAGAGTGTAGATGAATTCTATCAATCGAAACCCCAAGCCTATTTCAAGAAAGCCATCATCATTTAGACCATCAGGATTGAACATAACTCCAACTACTAACAAATCAGAGAGATTTTCCAGTAAGAGTGACTTACTAGCACGGTTTCAAGATACCGAAAATAATAACGAAGAAGATGATATATTTGGGGGTGTTGCATTCGATAATTTACCTATTGAAGATGAGTTTAAAACTTTGAAAATTAACCCGAGTGAATTGGAAACATTAAGGCTAAAAGATGATCACGCTACAATCAATAACAACATTAAGAACCAAATTCTTCAATTTCAAGAAGACGACACCAACGACAATATAGGTTTTGAAGATGGTGATTTCGCTCGTGGTAACTTGCAACTAAACTATAAAACCACATTAAATGGACCGGATGATGACGAATTAAGATTATCACCTGGAACCATATCGACATCCTCACCAAAGCCAAGAATGAGGATCAAATCTTTATCTGAATATAGTGAAGACACAAATGATACAGACATAACGTCACAGTTTAACGACGAAGATTTTGATAATATTAATGATGTAGATGATATATTCGGAAATGAAGAAAGTGGGATTTACAGTAGCGGAGGAAATGGTAATACTAGCAAGCCTAATAGACATCTATTATTAAAGCAACAGAAATTGCAAAATGACGCGGAAATAGAAGAGAGAGAATTATTCAAAAAATACAAGCGTCTTGCAAATGATGAAACTAATACTTTGAAGTTGAAAGATTTCACATTCTATGACCAGAACCCCATAGATGCTGATGCGCTAGAGAATGAAAAAACAGTTGATTATGAGTATACTAAAGATGATTTTGAGAATTTCGAAGATGGTTTTGATTCAGACGTGCCCATAAAATTGGATGTTGATAAACTTAAGCAATATTCTGTCGCCCGCAAGACTATAAACATGAAGAATTCCATGCCAAATTTCAATAACAAAAATCAATTGTCTAAAGCTAAAAAGTATAAATCAACAATGGATTTAGTAAATGAATTTGAAACTCAACACCCTATCTTTAATAACAATAATAAAATTATACGGAAATTGGATCGGATACCATCTTTTTATAATAAGAATGACGCAATGAAATCAAATAATTCAAAGTTAAACCAAGATATTGAATTGGAAAAGCAGCAATTATTAAATAAATACATGGAAATAACAGAGAAACAAAACCGTCTAAATAATAGACATCGTAAAAAGAACCTACTGATGAAACATCCAAATGCAAAAAATAAACGAATTGGATTAGTTCGATACTTAAACGATAATCCAATACCTCAGTCTAACAATAATAGCAAAATGAGGTATAACCCTATCTACAAGAAATGGGAAGGAAATGATATAGATTTGGTAAAATTTGAGAATTTGAACGTACCTAAACCGCTGCTAATATCTTTTAATGAATTCAAAAATAATATGAAAGACAAAAAGATTCAAGGCAACATGGTTTATGACCCAGAACAATTGAAATGGATAAACTTGAATAAGGATGAGGACAACATTTTTCAAGGCTTATCAGATTTACCAGACCTACAAGTTGATAAACGATCTGACGCAAACTCTCTAGCAAAGAATGTTGGCAGGGATGCCAGTGTTTTTACACAAAGAACTGGATCTACCAAATCAATTGTATCCAACGATGTAAATAATAATGAATTTGAAATACCTCCAAAAATAATAGAGAAGTTTCACAAGGAGGAAATGAAGTTGCTGAAAAAAATCAACTACTGGTTTCAACAGCAAAATTACAATTTAATCAATAATGATTTCAATCATAATTATTTTTGGGAGATCCGAAAAATGGTAATCGATAATGAAGATTAGATTAGTTGTAGCATACCCAAAATACATATAAGCATGTCTAAATTCAGCCAAATTAATTCGAAGCAACCTACTAGTAGTTTAACATTGAATACATCACATTATTATATACAATGGCTTATACATTAATTCAAAATACCATATACAGTTAGACACATTAAAACAATTTATATTAATTCATAATTGTATCTATAAATTATCAGATTTAGGCAAAAATTAAACCGAAACCAACAATAGAGACAGCACCTAGTAATAAAGACTTAGCAGTGAATCCTAATGAGACCTGCTTGGAACCACTAGAGCTTCCAGTACTGGTTGAGCTGGAACTAGAACTGGAACCAGAACCAGAACCGGAAGTGGAAGAGCTACCCTTCAGGGTAGCAGTGATACCGGTGTGCTTAGTTGTTTGAATAGAACCAGAAATAGTTCCAACACCAGACGAACCAGCAGACTTCAAGTAAGCGGAACAAGATGAAGCAGTCGTAGCTTTTTGAGTAGTAGCAGAACCATCGAAATCACAGTTAGACTTAGCAGAACCATTTTCTTCGTAGTACAAGTTCAAAACAAAGTTCAATTTTTGTTTGCTAGAACATGGAGAGTAAGCACCATATTCACCGGTGGTACCGTTACCGTCAATACCAGCGCAGTCAACTTTAGAACAAACATAATCGAATAAGTCAGCGTAATCAGAAGAATCAACATCAGAATCAACTATACAGGTAAGAGATGATTCCATACAGTCACAAGCAGCCTTATCAGGAGTTGGTGGTAATTTGGTAGCAGCAGACCAATTAGAGGCGGAGGTTGGGCATGAAGTAACTGACGCAGAACCAACAGAAGAGGACTCAGCAGCAGATGGAGAAATAGATTCTAATTCAGCCTTCAAGTAAGAGAAATCTTTCAAGGTGGAAACACTGTTACCAGAAACAGAAACTAAACCGTAATCGTTTTCTTCTTCGAAGTACATGTAAACAATACCGCCAGACCAGACATCGGTCATTTCACTACCGTAAATGGTTCCGACTTCTTGGAACTTTCTTGGAGAAACTTTGTTACAACCGTATTCGGAGAAGAAAATTGGGATGCCCAAGTTCTTGTATTGTTTAGTAATAGTTTCATATCCAGATTCCTTGAAACTGGAAGATCCACACCATTCGTACATGTTAATACCGAAGAAATCAGCTCTGTCTTCCTCGTCACCACAGGCAAAGTAGTCAGCTAAAGCGACCCTGATGTCGGTGTCGTCATTAGAAGAGTAACCAACTGGAATGGTTCTGTAATCTTGTGCCTTAATGTAGGCCTTAGTATCTCTAATAGCAGCCTTGACATAAGCGGAGGCATCGGTATTAGTCTTGTCGTTGGTAACTTCGTTACCAGCAAAGAAACCTAAAACGTTGGTGTAGTTTTGGAATAAGTCAACGACACCCGTGTATCTGTTGAACAATTCGAGGTTCCATTCTGGGTCATCTCTGTCAATAGATTCGTCTGGTTCGGACAAATCAGCAATAACATAAATACCTGCATCTTGTAACATGGCCATACACTCGGTGTGATCTAATGAAACGTTCAAAGCATACACTCTGATAACATTGGTTTCTAATTCTTGCAAGTATGGAATATCTCTCTTACATGCATCTGCGTCCGCCAAAGGATCAACGAAAGAAACATCCGATGAGTTAGCAGTGTTTTGTTGGTACGCAATTCCCTTTATGAAAAACTGGGATCCATTGTTGGAGTAAAAGAACTTGTTACCAACAACTTCGATTTCTGGCAAGTCATCTGCAACCACAGACGACACCATTGTACTGGTGGCCAATAAGGCACTAGAAATTAATGACTTGAATAACATATTGTTCTATAATTATTTCCGTCAAATGGTCTAACCTGAAACTATTAGAAAATTTATGACGGATTTTCACGAAATGTCCCAGTATTTATTCCTCGATCCAATTTTATTCGGTAGTAATATAAATAGCCCACTCCTATGCATATCTAAGGCAGTTCCATAAATGATTAATACCCAATTTGGGTGAAAAATTTTTTTATTATGTAAACACGAGCGCACATTCGTGTTTTATTCTTGCGGATAATAACTGATTGTGAACATGGCCAATCCTCCCATTTATCTTCGTCTTTGTATAGCTATCGATGCCCATCTTATATTGTGTCTGTTGTCGTACATTCTATCATATCAAATAATTTGACACCATATTACTTGGCTAGTAGGTAGATGGATTGAGATATTCTGGACAAAATAGTTCTATCGAGAGAGCATGAGCATAGCCATAAGCCCAAATTAGGGAACCGACTGGAACAAACGGGCTTGGGCATAGAGACGGGGTGTGGATGTCCTGATGCGGCAGGTGTGCACCGGATAACCATCCTGGCGAGAGAGGTGGGGCTGTTCGGGGTTTGTATGACGGAATATTGTTTACATGCGTGTCGCGACTATGTGGTGTAGGGGTGTGATAACTTGTAAGGGATGCTTCTGTGTTATCTGGTATGCACACGGCGCGTAATTGGCATTCTTAGGGGGATCCTGACGCAGCAGTCGTGGAGCAGTGACGTTCGCCTACGACAAAAGAAAAGCGCGCACTTGGAAGCATTCATAATATCCGTTTTGGGGATGGTAAGTTGGAGCATCGACGGACAATCGGTGCAAGGATGTTGCGAGGTAGTATGTTGAGATCGTAGGCGTGGGAAGTGCCACTATTAGCATGTATAGAAGGGCAGGCAGATATTTGAGTTTTGATACGGGTTGGCTATTGGCCCTTAAATCGAGCTGGTGAATTGCGAAGGTAGGAACAGGTATGGCTGAAACCGTCTTATTGTAGTTTGATTGTACCGGATGCTGCTCGGAAAATTTACCGAATAGGACCGGGAGAAGTTCGATGAGCCTTGGAATCTTCGTACAATGTGCTCAATCGGGTAGCTAGGTGTCTTGTGCGGCAGGGTTGATTATGGAAATGAGAAAAAGGTAAAAAGGCTGTAGGGTGCATAAAGAATGTAATTGGAATGTCAGATAATATTAGAAGTCGCTGGAAAATTGATGGCTATCGGATTGTTGTTCTGTACTAATTCGCGTCGGAGGGACTGATTTTGCAGCAAGCATATTAAAGTTTGGTGTGCGTTTCGCTCATCGATGTCATTTCGGCCAAGATGCCAAGCACGGCTAGATGTCGCCTGTCTCGCCTGTTCATGATGACATGAGCTTAATAAAGCACCAGGGCTTGATGGAATCAACATACTCGCACGTCGACATATATGTTTCACTACCGAAGTTTCATCACTCGTTAATGGCTGTGCACTGTTAACCATCTACAATTTTGGCGAAGTGGCTGCCAGCATCATTAATTAGATCAAATTACTTACTTACTCTTTTGAACAATTGCAAATCGTGATCTTGTGTATTCCTCAATTTCTTGAATCAACGAACTTTTACAAATAATTGTAAAAACTGCTTAAATTGCTTCCTACTATACAAAGACGGAACTTGGCACCATTCTATGTTCTCTGGGCTCTATATATGTTGCGCTTTCATGATTATTTTAGCGTGAACAAACTTGGCGGTATCAATTTGCTTACTCCATCAAACACTTCCTCCCCACCATCAAATGTCCCTCACTAAGTTATATTGTTCCGTGTCCGAGATGCAAAATGCTTCTTCGTACTTCTTCCACCTTCTATTTGAACTAAGTAATTTAACATCTTAACGCATTATAATCTTACGATTACATTATTATACTACACAAGATACCATAGTGTTAAAGTTCTCTATCACTTTTTCAATTCTCATATTTGGAACATACCCAACAATATCGCATTACGTAGGTGAAGAGAAGCACCCCATGGAGAATTTGATTATAAATTTTTTACACTAAGTTAATTCCCTTACTATCGAAAAACCCACCGTATTCATACCTATGAGACGGATTGACACTTAACGGCTCTAATATGTTTGAAAAATGGTAGTTACTGGAAAATTTCGTGGACCGCATTATATAAAAATACGATGGGGTTAAACACCTCCGCTTCTGTCGACGCATTTAAAGAAAAAATAGTCCGTTTGCCCCATAAAAGATTTTCTTTTCTTCCAGTATATATCCATTTTAAAGGCTAAACAATGTCAGATGAAAAGATATTAAACGATGTGTCAGAGACAGAAGACGCTGGCTACTTAGAATTATATATCAGATTTAATGATGACTTGGAAAAGGACTATTGTTTCCAAGTTAAAGTTGACAAAAGATATAAGGATTTGCTTCCAATTTTTTCTTCGTTGCCAATTTCTTTAAGACCAAATGTATTCTATCACTCTAAGCCAATTGGATTTAATGTTTCAACTGCTCCTGGGTATTTGACGGAGGATGGTTCGTTGTTGTTCAGTTACGAAACTGGGATGGCAAAATTCTTGAAGAAAGTGTCCATGGACGATAAAATTGCGGACACCATCTGGCCAGGACAATTAATTCTTCCAATTTGGGAGTTCAATTCGTTTGGGTTCTACTCGTTCATTACGTTCTTGGTTTGTTGGTTATACACCGATTTGCCAGACTTCATTTCGCCAACTCCTGGTATTTGCTTGACCAACTTTATGACACGTAGAGCTGGTGATTTAGCCACATGGATTGGTCAAGAAAGATTTGCCAATGCTTTGATTTCTGATCTTGAAGATCCAGTAGGTGTTATTGGCCAGGTCTTATTTTTTGTCTTCCACCTCGTCAAGGTCTTGGTAATATTCTTGGTTTTCCACTTAGGTACGTTCAACCCAATTCGTATGAATAGATTCTCAAGGGCCAAGATTCCAACTGATATCTCCAAGGAACGTTTGATCGAATTAGGCTGGACTGGTTCCAGAAGAGCCACTCCAGATGACTATAAGGAATACTACAGAGACTACAAAATCAAGGAATACGGTGGCATGATCCAAGCCCACCAGGCCGGATTATTCGACACCTTGAAGAACTTAGGAACCTACTTGGGTGAAGGTGAAGGTTTTGACACCCCCAAGGACTCCAAGACCACCCTTGCCGACTTGTGCGACGAGGAAAACGACAAGTTTACCTTATCGTACGACTACTTGGCCCACTTGGGCGCCTTTTTTGCCAACTACATCGAAAAGGAAGGTGTCGATTTGGCAGAAACCATCAAGGAATTCAGAAGATTTGGTCTCTTGCGCTGCTCTGACTCCGTCAAAAAGGCCGTCAACCAAAGAAAAATTTTCGGTGATTCAAAAATCAGTAAATAGGTCCGTTATCTCCCTCTATCTCTGCCACGAGTCTCCCGTTCATAGATTGCTTTAATTAATAATATTTTGCCCATATCTACTCAATTGACAACCTGCAACCTGCCGTCCTCCCTGTGGCCGTACCCCATATAGGCCCACTGTCTACCGACTCTGATATCGCTCGCACTTGTTCATTTTGTCCTCGTTTAACTTCGTTTGTGTTCGCCTTACCTCACAAATGTCGTATCGTTTACGTGTCGTCATGACTCACTTGTTTGCCATGTCCTTCACATGGTAATCGATCGTGGTTGGTGTAAACGTTGATCGAACAATGTGATATCACGTGAACTGGGCCAATTTTTGAAAAATTAAATTTTTCAACAAACGGCCACCTGTAAGTAGTCATATATAAAGGGACATAAATCCGCTTCCACAGCAATTGTAGTAGTTTTTTTAATAATTATATATTGTTAAGTTCATTTGAGACAAAACATAATTATAACATAGTTAACAATGGTTCAATCATCTATTTTAGGGTTCCCACGTATCGGTGGACAAAGAGAATTGAAGAAGGTCACCGAATCTTACTGGCAAGGTAAGGTTGGTGTCAATGATTTATTAGCTAAGGGTAAAGAATTGAGAAGCCACAACTGGAAGTTGCAAAAGGAAGCCGGTGTTGATGTCATTCCATCCAACGATTTCTCATACTACGATCAAGTTTTGGATTTATCCTTGTTATTCAATGTTATCCCAGACAGATACACCAAGTTCGAATTGGCCCCAATTGATGTTTTATTTGCCATGGGTAGAGGTTTACAAAGAAAGGCCACCGATTCTGCTCCAGCTGTTGATGTCACTGCTTTGGAAATGGTTAAATGGTTCGATTCTAACTACCATTATGTCAGACCAACTTTTTCACACTCCACCGAGTTCAAGTTGAACACCGAAGCCGGTTTGAAGCCAGTCGACGAATACTTAGAAGCCAAGGCTTTAGGTATAGAAACCAGACCAGTCATTGTTGGTCCAATCTCTTACCTTTACTTAGGTAAGGCTGACAAGGACTCTTTGGACTTGGACCCAATTTCTTTATTGGACCAGTTCTTACCAGTTTACAAGCAATTGTTAGCTAAGTTGAAGGAAGCCGGTGCTAAGCAAGTTCAAATTGATGAACCAATCTTAGTCTTAGATTTACCAAAGGAAGTTCAAGCTAAATACGCTGAAGCTTACAAGGCTTTAGCTGGTTCTGATGTTCCAGAAATCATTTTAGCTACTTACTTCGGTGATGTCAGACCAAACTTGTCTGCTATCAAGGACTTACCAGTCTCTGGTTTCCACTTTGATTTCGCCAGAGTTCCAGAACAACTTGACGAAGTTGTTTCCGTTTTAAACGACAAGCAAACCTTATCTGTTGGTATTGTTGACGGTAGAAACATCTGGAAGACTGACTACGCCAAGGCTTCCGCTTTTGTTGCTAAGGCTATTGAAAAGGTTGGTAAGGACAGAGTTGTTGTTTCCACCTCTTCTTCCTTATTACACACTCCAGTCGACTTACAAAGTGAAAAGAAGTTAGATGCTACCATCAAGGACTGGTTCTCTTTCGCCACTCAAAAGTTGGACGAAGTTGTTGTTCTTGCTAAGAATGCTTCCGGTGAAGATGTTTCTAAGGAATTAGCTACTAACGCTCAATCTATCAAATCCAGAAAGGAATCTTCTATCACTACCAATCCAAAGGTCCAAGAAAGATTAGCTACTGTCAATGAATCCTTATCTACCAGAAAGGTTCCATTCGCTGAAAGATTACCATCTCAACAAGCTAAGTACAACTTGCCATTGTTCCCAACCACCACTATTGGTTCTTTCCCACAAACTAAGGACATCAGAATCAACAGAAACAAGTACACCAAGGGTGAATTAACCGCTGAACAATACGAAGAATTCATCAACAAGGAAATTGAAACTGTTGTCAGATTCCAAGAAGAAATCGGTTTAGATGTCTTAGTCCACGGTGAACCAGAAAGAAACGATATGGTCCAATACTTCGGTGAACAATTAGAAGGTTACGCTTTCACCACCAACGGTTGGGTTCAATCTTACGGTTCTAGATATGTCAGACCACCTATTGTTGTTGGTGATGTTTCTAGACCAAAGGCCATGACTGTCAAGGAATCAGTTTACGCTCAATCTATCACCAAGAAGCCAATGAAGGGTATGCTAACTGGTCCAGTCACCTGTCTCAGATGGTCTTTCCCAAGAGATGACGTTTCTCAAAAGGTTCAAGCTTTACAATTAGGTTTAGCCTTAAGAGATGAAGTCCAAGACTTAGAAAAGGCCGGTATCACTGTCATCCAAGTCGATGAACCAGCTATCAGAGAAGGTTTGCCATTGAGATCTGGTAAGGAAAGATCTGACTACTTAAACTGGGCTGCCCAATCTTTCAGAGTTGCTACATCCGGCGTTGAAAACGACACTCAAATCCACTCTCATTTCTGTTACTCTGACTTAGATCCAAATCACATCAAGGCTTTAGATGCTGATGTTGTTTCTATTGAATTCTCCAAGAAGGATGATGCTAACTACATCCAAGAATTCTCCAACTATCCAAACCACATTGGTTTAGGTTTATTCGATATTCACTCTCCAAGAATTCCATCCAAGGAAGAATTCGTTTCCAGAATCGAAGAAATCTTGAAGGTTTACCCAGCCAATAAGTTCTGGGTTAACCCAGATTGTGGTTTAAAGACCAGAGGCTGGGAAGAAACTAGAGCTTCTTTAACCAATATGGTTGATGCCGCTAAACACTTCCGTGGTAAATATTAGGTATTATAATATCTTAATAAAACCCCAATTATGGATGGTTTTGCATTATTCAATTCTTCATTGTTGATGCTGTATCCTATGATTACATTTATTCAACATTAATGTAATTTATTATCATTAATATTATGATCATGTTGTTATTATCGTTTGTTCTGTGATGATTATGATTTTTATTATTGTTTTTTGTCAATTAACTTTTTATATCTTGTTATTTTTTTTGCTTTTGATTGGATATAACGGCGATTGCTTGTTATATCATGGGGTTTAAAAATTGGGATTTCAACATCGGTTTATATATATGTAAATAAGAATTATATTTTAATTTTACTATACAAAGCTTTGTAGGGAATTTTTCAGAATTGTGAGATTTTGATACAGGGAGCGGACATAATTACGAGTATAAAGTCGCCATCGAAAGAACTTAACACTAAATATATACTAATTTAAGATATCTTTATCATAAAAATCATGTCAAATCCAGAGCAAGATCAATTGATCGACCAATTTGTTACAGTGACTAGTTCATCTAAGAGTTTGGCCGAGCAATACCTCGCAAGAAATGAAAATGATTTGATTAATGCAATCGAAGATTACTATGCCACATCATCAAATACAGGGAGTCCGGGAGCCAGCACCTCGAAACCAAGAAAAGCAAAAGCGTATGTGTAATAGCTAATTTACTTCTGGAGTAAAGCCAGTTACTAACTATTTCTGTAGGTCAGGAGGGGTCAGAACATTTCGAGATTTGAATAGCAACGAAGGTGAGGATGAAGATGACAAGACCGATACGAATTTCTTTACAGGAGGTGAGAAATCTGCGTTGCAGGTGGAAGATCCAAACAAAAAGGGCGACAAAAAGAGTGAAAAATCGATAATTGACCAGATTTTTCAAAGAGCAAAGGAACAAATGGACCAACCAGACGACCGTCCTTCGGCACACCACGATCAACAAGAAGAAGTGAATAAGTTCACAGGAACCGGGTTCAAGTTGGGAGGAGAGAACGAGCCATCTGAGAAGATTGTGGATACAAGTAGTCGTTTGCCTAAGAAGCCCACGAAGGTTACAAGGGAGATTACATTCTGGAAACAGGGATTCACGGTCGGTGAGGGTGCATTGCATAGATATGATGATCCAAGCAATGCTAGTGTCTTGCAAGAATTGAACGCTGGAAGAGTCCCAATGTCCTTGTTAGATGTAGAGTTTGGACAAGATGTAGATGTGAGTGTATTCAAGAAGACAGATGAAGATTGGGTTCCACCTAAGAGAAAAGTAGGAGGTTTTGCAGGCCAAGGTCAAAGATTAGGGTCGCCTGTACCAGGAGAGTCATCTGGTGGATCTCCAGAGCCGGAGGTTCAAACTGGGTCCACAAAAGAAACAAAACCAGGAGATCAGGGAGAAGGTGACTCGTTGGTTCAAATTAGATTTGCAAATGGTAAAAAGACTTCACATAAGTTCAATTCATCTGATTATGTTACCAAAGTGTATGAGTTTGTAAGAAGCCACCCTTTTACTGAGTCTAACAAGGCTTTCATTTTAACTCATGCCTTTCCAGTGAAGCCAATAGAAGAGTCCAATAATTTAACTGTTGGAGATGCTAAATTAAAGAATGCCGTGATTGTACAAAGATGGATATGATTACACTATTAGATGATTGTTGATGTATATGATTGTATAGTCTATATTAGTATGATGATTTTTATTTATATACATATATTCTATCTGAAGACTGTATGAGCGCTTTCCTGAAAAAAAAATTAATGGCCATGATTCTTAAATCTTTTCGAAAGAGTAAATAGTTCCAAAAATCATTGCAAGAAGACATAACTTCGTTCATACCAGTGAAAAAGAGAAAAAATTGCTGCATTAACTTTTCAACCTTTGGGAATATTTATTTAATGAATATATGTGTGCATTATAAGACTTATGATGATCAAAATCATACGACCCAATGTAAAGATAAGGGTATTACACTTGCTGAGTCATATTCCAATACCATCACAAATTCACAAACGATGCATTAAAACCACGACATCTTGTAAATATAAAAATAAATTCGGGATTTCAAATATGTTTAATGCAAATGAAAGCATTGACGACCCAATTAGTGACTCAGCTAATGATACAATTAATGAGTATAATGACTATTCTAGCATTGACGATCTTCAAATAAGATTAAAAGATTTTATGACAAGCAAACCTGCATTTGTAAATGCCTATAAGGACTATGAAAAGAAGGACTTATCTGTGACTAGGCTGTTGGGTGAGATTAATACATTTATTTCCAGTAGCCCTAAACCAAATTACCGAGAAATTGTTAACACTAATGAGAATATGCCTCCGAATATAGGGAGTTTTATAGAGGTCATTGATCATAGAACTTCGAATGTCACTTTTGGTGTGGTTCTTGAAGGTTCACAAACAAAATTCAACGAAAACTACAATAAGTTGTTGGTATTGACAACGGATAATACAATAGAAAAGATATGCCCTCAGGATGTCAGTTTTCATATGTTTCAAGTGCTCGATCCACATAATGTTCAAAAATTGCAAATCATAGAGAAGAGGCATGATGAGACTTTTAGCAATCGCTTAGTTCTTGTGGATATTTTAAAGCTATTTATTCACCGAAGTATTGATCGTTTACTTATTCTACAGGAGCCAAACAATAACCAGTTTACAATTGCATTTTCACAGTATGCAACACCGTTTCAAATGAAAAGTATCTCGTTGCCCGATATTTATGATTCATTTAAATTGCTGGATCCTATCTTGTCAGATATCAATAGTTCATACTATAATCAAGCTGCATTTTTACTAAGCTGTCATTTAGGAATGATGAACTCTCCAGAAATGTGGTTAGTATCTTCTTGCCAAGGAAACAATAAGTTAACAAATCTTGTTAAAGAGAGTTGCTCCAATCAGATTAGTTCAGGTTCTCGCTATTTTGTGAATTCTATTACAAATATGGAATCTCTTTCAAAAATCTTTGATGATTTTGAAAATCCAATTTACTTAGCCAAATATGACTCATTTTTGTCTAATCTTTATACGGATCAAACATCACAGAACCCTAAGTCATTTGACGATTTGAATGTTTACTTTAATATTTGGGAAGGTAAACACTTTGTGAATATTATCACAGTTATGAAGTTCTTTATTATTTATCCGCATTCATTAATTAAAGGTTACATAGAGAGATTATCCGTCTTAGGAGATAAGGCCGCAGATTCAAGTACCATCTATAAGTTCCTTGAAGACTTAAAGATTTATAATAATAGCCATAATCAAATGACAGATATATATCTTTCTGCAAATATAATGGGTAAATCTGAATTGTCGCAGCTATCTATATCATCAGTCAATGATTTGTGCTTAACACCAACTCAAAATGAGCTGCACAATTTTTTAGACGAGAATATTGATAAATTCCCCCATTTAAGAAAGTCTAAAGTTTATTACCAGGATCATATTGTTTATGGATTACCCTTTGGTAAGTCGATTAACTCAGACCAGAAACTGTCTATGCTCGGCATATCTTTGGAGAAAATAAATTCTAGGAAGTATTTGATAAATATTCATATACCTGATTTGATTACCAAGCTTTCACCTAGCAGTAACTTATTCGATGAAATTGCATCTTCTAGTTTAAATATGAAGAGCTTAACCAACTTGATCAATGATTCAAAAATAAATATATTTGATCTGGACTTAATCAACAGTTTAAGTTTTCCAGACCAAAATTTACAGGGGACGTCAGATTGGTTTTCAGTTGGTGATGCTGCTCTGAATGGAAAAAAGTATAGATTGAACAAAGCATCAAATGATAATGTGACGTGTATGACTGTCTCGTTTGTTTTCAATAAGTATGAATCAAATCCATTTCTGGATTTAGAAGAAAAAATTTCTTTCTCTTTTGATACATTGCATAAAGTGCTGATAAAAAATATTGGCTGGGCTAAACTTGAAAAGTGCCTAAATGGTGTCACTGAAGTTTCTCCTTTCACGTTGTTTAAAGAAAGAGCAAAACGTTCACAAGATAAGAGCAATGTTGAACTAGATGATGATGACATTTACAATTTGAATTTTATTTTCAATGTAATGAAAAGTCATATTAAAGTACGAAATCTAGATGGAGCTTCAAATGTTGACCCATCTGTTGTATTTCAAAATAATGACTCTAGTAATCTTCTGAAAGAATTAAGTATAGTGAACAAATACGAAAAGGTGCTTACGAAAATTGAATCTAAATCTCTTGATAGTCAGCTAGAATTGTCCAAAGCAAAATTTTTTATTAATGAAATAGACAAGTTTGTTGGAAAAATAACATCGAAATATTGCTTGATCAATGAAATTCCAATTTTTAATCATCATCAAGATATTCTTGAATTCTTAAATGAAGAGCAAAATCCAGAATTAATTATCAATAAGGAAGACACAAATTTGAAAGATGAGGCATATATTTCTCATAATAATTTATTTTTGCCCAATTACCATGCTAATTCATACTTTCAAACGTTGTTGGCGAGAGACTCGTCAGGGTACGTTTCCATGAGTGCATATTTGATTGGTTTAAATTATTTGACGAAACGAAATATAGAAGTTTTCACCGACGAGAATTTGAGCTTTTTACCATTGGGAATACATGACGGATATGTTAAAATGCTTGGAGTATTTACTAATTATGAAGTTTTGTTGAATCAATTTCAAATCTTGTCCCATATCCACCAGTACTTCCAGGGAAACAATTTATCATTTTTCAAGGATAATGAGAACTCATTCATTATGAAACAATTCAGCTATTTAAAAAGATACGGCTATAAATTAAGTGGACCTCTACCGTATGAAGCGTTGAACAGCCAATTAGATAAAATATCGAACTCGTACAAATTATGCGACCATTTGGGAACACTACATAAGCATTTTTGGACTTTGAAATGGCTTGAGCAAAAGTTACTTCAGGACAAATCTTTAGACTCAGGAATAGCCAATACTACATATGATTGTATAGTTACTCGTGCAGGCTATGAAATACCATCAATATCCCAAAAAATCGCTAGAGGCTACTGTTCTCAATTAAATATTGAAATTGACATTATGCTTCCTCTTGACAGAGAAGTAGAGATTGGAAATCAAATTACTTGTGATAAAGTAATGTTTTTAGATCCAATCGGGGGTGAATGCGTCCTAAGAGAATCAGGACTACTCAACTAACTGTATATACTTGTAATTATATCTTTATAAACGTCAGCTAATATTATACTACTTTATATTACCTGCATATAACATGTCAATTATTTTTTTTTCATTTTGACTCATGAATACTTATAACATACCATAATTGTACGACAGGTTACTTTGGGGTTTTGAAGAAAAATACGATATGTTTGTATGTATAAATCTAAGAATTTGGATAGGATGAAGTATAGTAAGCTTCGGGAAAGAGAACTAACCTGTAATAGTCTCAAATCCAACCATCTCTTGAAGCATTGACTTCAATTGTTGAAGCACATCAAGGTGACGAGAACAAGCCTAATTTGTATCCAATTTACAAATATGTTACAGCAGATGACTTAACTGTTCATAAGGCATATTTGAAATTAGCAAAGTTGAACGATCCAAAAAGATCGCCATCATTTTTATTTGAATCAGCCGTCAATGGTGATACAGTTGACAGATATTCATTTATTGGTTTGAACCCAAGAAAAGTGATAAGAACTGGTGAAGATGAAAGCTTATTTCCTAAAGAGCATTGTAATGTTGATCCAATCACTGTCTTAGAAAAGGAACTTGCACAGTATAATCAAATTCAGTTACCAGGATTGCCAAAATTTAGTGGTGGGGCCGTCGGCTACATTTCATACGATTGTATCAAATATTTCGAGCCAAAAACCCGCAAGGAGTTGAAAGATGTATTGAAGTTACCAGAAGCGGTATTGATGTTATGTGATTTAATTGTTGCGTTTGATCGTGTTTATGACAGATTCCAGATCATCAATAATGTAGCAGTATCTGATTCGAAGGATTTAGAGGCAAGCTTCTTAAAAGCTGCTGAAGAGATTAATAATGTGGAAAACATATTAAGAACCGAATTTAAACCAGAAGAGATAAACCCTAAGCAACCTCCAATTAAGGCGGATCAAACTTTCACATCAAACATAGGTCAAGAAGGTTACGAAAGCCACGTTTCAACTTTAAAGAAACATATCTTAAAGGGTGATATCATTCAGGCCGTTCCTTCGCAAAGAGTTGCCAGACCCACTTCATTACATCCATTCAACATATACCGTCATTTAAGAACTGTTAACCCATCACCATACTTGTTCTACATAGATCTTATTGATTTTGAAATTATTGGTGCATCTCCAGAGCTTTTAGTGAAAGCGGATGAAAAGGGTAAGGTTGTGACTCATCCAATTGCCGGTACCGTGAAGAGAGGTAAAACTAATGAAGAAGATGAGGCTAACGCAGAAATATTAAGATCAAGTTTGAAGGATAGAGCTGAACATATAATGTTGGTAGACTTGGCCCGTAACGACATCAATAGAATCTGTACTCCCGAAAGTAATAAAGTGGATCGTCTTTTAACGATCGAGAGATTCTCTCACGTCATGCATTTGGTTTCTGAAGTGAGCGGGACCTTGAGATCCGACAAGACAAGATTCGATGCCTTCAGATCTATTTTCCCAGCAGGGACAGTGAGTGGAGCTCCAAAGGTTAAAGCCATGGAGTTAATTGGTACACTTGAAAAAGAAAAGAGAGGCGTTTATGCGGGTGCTGTCGGTCACTGGGGTTATGATGGTAAGACTATGGATACCTGTATCGCCTTGAGAACCATGGTTTACAAGAACGGTACTGCCTATTTGCAAGCAGGTGGGGGTATTGTTTTCGACAGTGATGAATATGATGAATACATGGAAACCATGAACAAGATGAAGGCTAACAACCAAACCATTGTTGATGCCGAAAAACTTTGGATTGAAAAAGTTGGACAAGAATAGGTATATATAGGTTACACTTTTCTAAAAGTAGCTACTGAATAATTCTAATCCGTATATACATCCTTCTCATAGTATAGACATACATATCTTCTTATAATGGAAGCTGTGATGTAAAATCGTTATTCTGGACAGGTCATAAATCCTCACATGATTTTATTTATGTGATTCAAGTGGACGTCGAGAAACGATGATCATCACCAAGAAATCCCAACTAACAATATCAAGAGATTATTATATAAATAGACAGATTAGATATGAATCAGACTAATATGAAGCTGTCAGAAGATGATTCTTCACCATCAATGTCAAATACTACGTCTAACACTAAAAACTTCTCCCGGACACCGACATCGTGGGACGCACTGGACGATATACTCTTGATGCATTTGAAGGACCAACAAAAGTTAGGATGGAAGGAGATTGCTAGTAACTTCACGAACAGAACTCCTAATGCATGTCAATTCAGATGGAGACGGTTGAAGTCAGGGAACTTGAAGAACCCACCGAAATCATCGTCTGGATTGGGAAGTCCGGCAAGTGGCAGTAAGGTACTGACTACTGGTGGCTTAAAGAAGAGCAAGAAAGGACCTGGAAATGCAAAGTCTGTGTCACCAAATCATGATTCACCCAGTACATTTTCATCGTACTCCCCTATTACTACTGCTACATTTACGGGGTATGATAATAATATTAATAATGCTTTAGCTGGATTAAATGCATTATCGAATACTCCTTCTAATATTTCAAGCCCTATGCCTAACTACCATATAGGATCAAATACCAACTCCTCTACGCCTGGGCTTAATTCTCCGGACGGGGGTAGTCAAACTCACAGTTTGAATCATAATCACTTCGACAATTCCCCAAGATCCGAAGTGTCATTGGATCCTCAGTCGCATCATGGTACTACTACAAATTCTGGCGGTGGATACTACGCAGATATATCTATTGATCCAACTATGAACTTACCACATAACCAATCGCATCCGCATACTCCAGGTCATTTAACACCGAGGAACTCTACCTCGCAAGGTTCGCAGGTTAATTCAAACCGATCAGCTCATCATGTTCATCCAATACCTCACAACGTACACAATAATTCTATCATTCAAATTGTTAAAGACGATAGAACTTCTGTGTCGTCATCTACGCGAGCAGCGTCAGTATCTTCTTTACCTTCTAAATCCATGAATATACCGCATCATCAACTGCATAATAGTGCATTAGCGCATTTACCGATATTGTTTGGTGGTGGAAGTAGTATTAGTGGACCCTCTAGAAATGCTAGTATTAGTGGAATACCTAGCACTTATCAGTCAACTACGGTATCTAGTATTAGAAATGGAAGTGTTGGATCGCTGGGCTATTATTCCAGATCAGGATCTGTAGTTATTCCGTTTACCGGAGACAAAAAGGATGATGAAAACTTAAAGTCTGAATTGAAGAAAAATGATTCACCAGCAACATCAAAGAAAACTCCAAATAGAACTAATAATTCACAAAAGAACAATTCAAAATCGAGTACACCAAGCACACAATCCACAATTTTCAAAATACCATGGTCAATGGAAGAAGATGAGCTATTAATTAATCGTCGGAATCGAGAATTATCGTTTGCTGAATTATCCATTCTATTGCCCCAAAGAACTGAGGGTGAAATATGGTCTAGAATTGATTATTTGGAAAAATTAAGAAATGGACATAGGTCGTCTACATCTAGAGAACATAGAAGAGGTAGACAATCTTCGATTGGGTTAGATGATGACGACGGCTTTTACGATGAAGTTGACGATGTAATGGATGGAATTGATGTGAGCGACGAAGAGGATGAAGATGACGATGTGTTAGTTGACGATGATGAATCGATACATCACGGCGTTCGAAAGAGGAAGAAGAGAAGAACAAGTTCGGCAGTCAATCCTTTAGCGGTAGGGGATACGCTTAGAAGAAAACTTAAATAATCTTGTATTTAATTCATAAAGGAACCACCATAAAGATTTTGCCTATAGTTACTGTACATGGGAGTATATTTATACGTATATAGGCGTAAAAATTAAATAAAACTCCATTTCCATACTTAATAGAGCTTCAAATCCTCAGTGATTTGATCTATCACTAACTTGGGAGCAGGACCTAACCCCAACACAGTAGCACTTCCAGCAGCAATTTGAGTTCTTCCAGCATCATGAACTATATACGCATTTACATCGAGAGAAATCGCTTGGGCGAATAAAGTATCCATTTCTTCTTGGTTAGGCACCTGTAACGTAATCTTTGCCTGGCCATTGCCATATTCCCATCTTTTGACCATCTCAGGATTGTAGGCATCAGATTCAGGATCGGTTATTTTCTTATATAATGCTAACGTAGCATGCAGACATTGAGCTGCTGCCTTACCTTTACCCATTTTTAAATCTTGGCGGACAATCAACGTCATACGAACTTCACCTGGGATCTCATTCAACGGCGTGGAATCGATACTGACACTCTCATCTTCTGAAACGTCTTCGTATTCAGAACTGTCCTCCGTAGTTACATCCTCAACTGGAGCCTTCAATATCTTTTTCAGTCTCTTTACGTTTGATTTGGAAGATAGACTACTTCCAAAGTATTGACTTATACAGAACCCTGTAATGAGAGATATAACCCCAACTGAAAGCAAATGCGATAAGTTCAGTTGTGACATTATTAATTTTTAAGGTCAATACTTCCAACTGTAATTTTGATTTTTCTTTTTGTTCCCCATTTGGTGATGCTATAAAAGAACTACAAAATTAGTTCATTGTGAATTATCTATTTATTACAATCGACTTGAAAAAAAGCCTAAGCAAGTACTTTCCTCTTTGAACTGTCAGATTTCTTCTTATTTTTGGTTTTGGGTTTCTGAACTTTGTTTGTATATGATCTCCAATTATTTACTCTAATGTCCCTCTCATCTTCCCACTTTGTAGCAAGTTTCTTCTTCAATTCTCTTTCCTGTTGGACCCTTTTAAGTTCAGCCATTTTCTTTGCTTCTTGTTGTTGTTGAAAGTTCTTTTCTATTTCTTCTTGTTTGATTTCTTCAGTTAAAATTTCTGTAACTAATGCTAAAATTCGCTGATAATCCTCTTTGCTGTAATCATCACTTTGTATGATCTTTTTTGAACGAAGTAAACGGTTTTCTGCATCTTTATATATGTCACGAAGTCGTCTTTTTTCACTTATATATAATTTCGATGCCTCATCTAGAGATTCAATTTCTAATTCATTTTCTGGAACATCGAATGATAGTACCAATTCAGCTTTCTTAAGCCTATCAAAAGCATGTGGAGCGTTTGGGTTAGAAACTTTATCGGGGTGTATCAATAAAGTTTTCTTTCTATATGTTCTTTTAATTTGATTTTGCAATTGACCATCTTTCTTGAGAGGGTTGGTTTCAAGAATAGAAAAATAATCCCAAGGACAGCAATTCAAGACTCTTTCTATCTCCCTATCCTTTGACAACGCCAGTTCCTCAGCAGATAGAACCCTATCAAGTTCGTCGGACATGATATCTATTTTTCTTATATTAGTGGTATATTTTTGCATATACTATTTCGAGTCTCGATCTTCAGTACTAAAATTACTTTCTTCCTAGTGTATTGCAGCTTTATATTTACTACCATATATGCTTATAAAACTTGTGTATAGAGGATTTTCACACTTAAGAGCAGGAAGAATGACTTTTGCAACAAGTAATGAATGGAAACCACGCTATTTTGATATTGGAGTTAATTTTTCAGATTCGATGTTCCAAGGTTGTTACAATGGTTCAACTACACCAAAACACCCGGTTGATATAGAGAAGGTAATCGCCAGAGCACACTTATTTAACGTAGACAAGATGCTAATTACAGCTTCATCTATCAAGGAAAGTGAAGAACATTTCGATCTTTGTAAAGAACACCCAGGCATGCTTTACTCAACAGTTGGCGTTCATCCATGTACAGTGGCCCAAGAATTTTATCAAAAAGATGAACAACTGAATGAATATACAGAAAATCTAGTCCCTGATGTTGAAAATAGATTAGGTAAGTTGCGTGATCTTGTTAAACTGGGATATGAAAAAGGTTATGTGAAGGCATTCGGCGAGATTGGCTTGGACTATGATCGGTTTCATTATTCATCTAAGGAACAACAAATAACGATGTTCATTAAACAATTGGAAGTAATATCAACCTTGAAGGACTTGAAACTTCCGTTATTCTTACATATGAGAAGTGCTTGTGATGATTTCATTTCAATTATTAAACCGTTTATTGACAGAGGTGATATTTTGAAGGGTAACGGAGTAGTTCACTCTTTTACAGGAACGAAAGAGGAACTCGAAAAATTACTAGAATTAGGTTTTTACATAGGCATTAATGGTTGTTCTTTGAAAACAGATGATAATTTAGAAGTGGCAAAGATAGTTCCGAAGTCTAAACTAATGATTGAAACTGATTCCCCATGGTGTGAAATCAGACAAAGCCATACTAGCTATAAATATATTACTAGTTATCCAAACAAATTTTATCCTGAAATAAAATCGAAAGAGCCGGAACCATCAGTAGATGACTCAAATGGAGTACAAGAATATAGTAAACAAAAGCAAAAACAAAAGCTGGCACCCAAACAACCTGGGATTAAATTTGATAAATTCTTGCCTTTTCCAACTATCAAGAAGGAGCAATTTGTTAAGCATCAAACTGCAGTAGAAACAATCGCAAAACTGAAGAATATTGACAATATTGAACAACCAACAGGAGAATTTGCATACCCACTAATAAGATCTCGAAATGAACCAGTATTTGTAGGTTATGTTGCTGAAATTATGTGTGCATTATATGGAATTCAAGATAAGAAATATGTTGAGGATTTCATTGATCTAATCTATGATAATACTTGCAAATTATTCCAAATATAGATTATGTATTAAGACATACGTTAAAAATTAATATACAATAGATTTACACTTATATAATACAAAGGGAAAATATTATTATTTACCCAAATACTAAAATGAACGTTCAACGTCTTCTGCGAAGTCGGGGGCTTTGTTCCAAACTATGTGCTTGTTGTATTCTCGATCTGGTTGCCCTGGTAGAAACTTCAGGACGTAGCTCATTCCTTCTACTTCTAGTATTTTTCTTCGGAATTACAGGTTCTGATATTTCCTTATCTGAACGGCTTCGAGTCATTCTGGTTTCGAGTCCATCAGGTTTATTAAATTCTATTTTACCGGCTTGTTGCTGTTTTGTTGGGGTTTTTGGACTTTCATACACAGTAGAATCATATCCAGCATTTACATCTGACAGATGATCAGCAATGTGCGTTTCTTCTCCATCATCGGATTGTTCGCTACTATAATCGAACTCGTTACCTACTTGCTGTTCTACTTCATCAATGTCCTCTTCTTCTTCCCCAACTTCATCGCCAATATCTGAGTCTTCAACATAGTCCTCAGATTCATCACTAACGATGTCATCATCGTCGTCTTCTGCAAAAACATCCTCATCATCCATAATTTCATCAACACCTTTAACTTCTCGAGAATCTGGTGACATAGACGGTTTATTAGCACCTTCAGTCAACGAATTTATCTTTGGTGGTTGTTTTAAAGGAGCCAACGTTTTGCTAGGACTTACATCAATACCCGGATAGCAAGTTACGTAATTATCAATATCATCATCTTCCGTATGTGAAGCAGCTTTTTCTTGGTCCAAGTGCAAGTAGCACTCAATCTCTTTAGATGCCTCTTCCTCAAAAGTGTATGGATTATTAATATCGTCTTTCAAAAAGTTAACAATATTCGAAATACTATTATTGACAACTGATTGAGATGGATAATTTGCATTAGTATTCAGATTTGACACAGAATTCGAGGGTATGGCTGGGGCTGAATTAATGCCTCCTGATGGACCGAATAACATAGGTTTCCAGAGCAATTTGCTATAGTCTAAACAAATATATCTTCTATTTTGCCATTTCTCAATGATGGAATTTATATTCTGTAAGTTTATAGCGATCCCATACGTCTTAGTAATAGGATTTTTTACCAATGAATCCAATTGTTCTAATCCAACCACCACGTCTGAGGGGATCATACCCGTGAGTTTTGATAAGTTCTCTATTGAGATTGATAGAGTATTATTGGTGTTATCATTATCATTATTATTTAGGTACTTGAGATACAATTCTTTCAATTTCGACGCAACTGTTATTTTCCAGTAATTTCTGTAACTCACTAGGCCTAGATCGCTTAGAGGTTTTTCGGGAGTCCCAAATTTAAATTCGTTTCGGCTTAATAGATAACTAAAGTCAATCAATAAGCTTCCATACCCTTTTCTTTGGTATATTGGTAATGTTAAAATACATGATACATTATAATCAGAATTGCTTAGCTTTTCCTTAGAGAAATAACCCACAAAATGATACTTGGTAGGATTATCTTTGTCAATTTCTGTTAAGACATAAAATATGAATGGCTCAACGTCATAATACAAAGTCTTTGAATTAAGAAATAATTTAGCTAGGAGACACAAATTTTGACAGTAGTTTATATTTTTTCTACCGTCCACTTCCCATACAGCAATATTTGAATTTAAGTCTCTGTATATTTCAATTCCAGGTGGATGATGGTTTGATAAATTACAATTTTTTAGTTGATGACGTTCATAAGAAATTGGCGAGCTCATATACTTTAAGCAGTATTCACATATGTATAGGACTTTTGATTGCGAATATTCTTCTGGATATGGAGATGTATACCAAGTATCAATTTCATATTCTCTAAACTGTATTTTCTTGATCTGAGATTTTAAATAGTTGTTGCTTGTTGGAGCTGGGGTAGATTCAGTGCTACCATGTACAAGTGTTTCATCCACTGTTGGCAAATCGTCAACTTGATTGGATTTTCGGATTTCTTCTCCTTCATAATACAATCGTTGAAACAATTCTCTATCTTTTCGTGTTGGGTCAGTATCGTTGATAATGCAATCAGGGAAACTTAAAATACTCTTGTACGGTAATTCTCTCGAAAAATCATCTCCACTGGGTTTTGTTATTTTATGGATGCTTTTATCTTTCTTTGGGTATGTCTTGCTTTCATCTTTCCCTCGAATAGGGATTTTCAATATGTTTCTTGATTTACGACTATTCCTATTATACTTGATCTTCACATAAAAATGTTTCGTTAGGGGCCGTATGATAGTCACATTAGTACCAACACCTACACCTGACTTAGTGCCTTCTATATCAGCACCATTCATGGTGGATCGAACCAACTGTTTAATTGAATATGAGTTGTTTGGTGGTTTTCGTCTCTGCGACCGGTCGGTAACATTATGCCCGAGCGAAATATCCTCATATATTTTATTATTCGTAATCCTAAGCAGATTTAGTAGATTCTGTTTTGGCGTCATGCTTGCATATCACCAATTGCCATTAGTCTGCCTTGGTTCGGTCTCAAATTCGTTCGTTGATCCACTTAACTGTTGTGATCTTACTTCACTTACGATGGTTTTCATAGTGAACACAAAAAACCGCGTTGTTTAATATATGCACGACAGGTCAATACATCAATTTATTTCCATTGATTACTACATGTTTGAATACATTTTAAATTATCATAACATAAGTAGAATTAGTGTTGAATCTAAGTATCAATATAAAAAAAGTGATTGACTTAACAGAAAATTATAAAAAGTAAAGCATTTTCTAATAAAACATAAACTCGTTGAAACTCCCCATCTCATCAAAGCGATAGTGAAAAACAGAAGACAACTGCTGAAATGGAGCCACGCAAGAATAGTTGAGGTGATTAAGTACAATAAAAAACAATAAATAAATTTATAAACAACAATAGCGAAAAAAATGACTCATTAAATCTTCGTTTAGAAAGTATCATCATGAACATTACTAATTATTTTTCATCTTCTGGTTCTTCTTCAATTTTGGATTTAGAATCTTGATCATCGTCCTCAACTTCTTCTTCCTCAACTTCTTCTTCCTCGATATGTTTGTCGTGAACTTTATCATTTCCTTCATATTCTTCGTCTTCCCCAGACATACCAAAATGGGCTAAAAGTGATTGCGCTGAAGATGTATCTAAATAGATGACACCATTTTCATTTGTAATTGCGTTACTAGCCAACAATTTCTGTAAGGAAATGGCGCCATTGCCAGCCAAGTCCGCAGCTGTGCCGTCTTCTTGAATTTCTTCAGTAGGCTCGTTGGAAAGTTCATTATCTTCTTCATCTTCATTTTGGTTAAGTCCTGGACCATTACGTAACCCTGGTAATCCTCCAAACATAGAGTAGTAGCTTGAGTTGTTACCAGCCGATTTAGTATTAGAATTCTGGGCTTGTTGACCAATGTCAAAGTACTCACCATACATTTGTTTATAAATATCATTGTACTCAGGCGAAATCTTACCATAGAATTTACTTTCTTCTTCGTTAGTTTGAGAAAGATCAATTCTCTTAATAATCCTGTTATACCATTGATCCAAAGTTTCATTCTTTGATTCATCTAATAGAGCAACAATAGATATAGACATGTTATCACATCCTATACCAGAACCATCACTTGTTGGAGCACAACATAACTCCATGATTTCTTCACAAATGTCTTCTAAGGGTTTGCGTTCATAGATACCCCTACTGACACACTCGACACATTGTTGAGATGAAAGACAATCCCAGATACCATCACATGCTAACACTACAAACTCATCCTTGGTACAATCCAAATCGTGCTGTATAACATCTGGGTAACATGTGACAGTTTGTTCTTCTGGTGGTAAGTCAATGTTCTTCTTGAATTCAAAATCACCAATACCACGTGATAAAGCCAAGTTACCATTGACTCTACCCATGTCGACATAACCACCTGCGGAACAGATACGGCTCTTTTCACCTTCGTTTGATGGTTTATGGTCATAAGACAAAGCCTTAGCAAAACCGTTGATTGACATTATGCTTCGTGAATCACCAGCATTACCACATATGATTTGTTTTGGCGTAATAATAACAGATACTGCAGCACATCCACTGTCATCATCCTTCATTTCATCATCATTTAAAATGGCTTGGTCACAATTCAAAAAACCTTCTTTGAATGCATTGACATAGTCTTTCTCTTGGAATGCTTTTGTTGACTTGATTATCTCATGCAAATGCTCTCCAGTGAAAATAGCTACCTTTTCACCTCCGTGTCCATCGTACACACCAAAGAACGAAACATGTTCCTCAATCGTGTCATTGCCGGCACTAGTCTTGTCGGACGATGAACTATCTTGTGCCTTTTTTGAGCCCGCTCCTTTACCGTCCTCATTCTTCAAGTCGTATAAGTTCAATATGGTAGCGTGTGCATCTTCCATATTGACTCTCCACCCTTGCATACATGATATACCGTATGCCAAATGTTTGTCGACGCCATTTTCTGATATTTTTTCAGTTACCGGTTGTGAAAGTATTTGACCCATGATTCAACCCTCTATTAATTCTTATAACAACTAGAATGAACTATATGAGCTAATGAATAAAAATTCCGTTCAATCTGTGTTTAAATTAGAAATACGTTATATACCCCAAAAATCTCAGATTGATTATTTCAAATCAACACTCTTCAAATTTAAATTCTTTAATTAAAATTATACACTTAGTTTAATTGATGTAATAGATAACTGATTCACCGACTATTCTTCCTGTAAACTAAATTTGTTATAAGTTATTTAAGATTAGCTTAATTAACTATGTTATGATAAAATTTGAGGTGCCATCATCGTCCACTTTTTGATTTCTTTTTCGCTTAGAGTACTCACGTGATATATACTGAATTTTGCAATCTATTACTACTCGAAGTCGTTGATAGATATATAAGGCATGGTACTGCGAATAGGATCAAGAGGTTTATTGTTGGAAGGCTTACCGTAGTGGAGTTAGCCAAAAGTTGTAGCGGAGCACACTTGATGTAATTGTTGCGGTCAAAAGAATCCGAATGGAGGAAATATTGAAATACAATGGGTTTGACTACAGGCTAAAGTGGAACAAAGACGGTTTCTTAATGACATATTGTTTCAATTGATATACGACTGATAAAACACAAACTAATAGAAAAAGGCGATATGAATATAGATAAAAATTCTATAATAGGATTATATCTAACAGGGGAACTGTAAAGTGAACTCCCGAAGATAATAATTTCCCACGCCAGGTCTTTAGTGACAGGCGATTTTGAATGAAAGGAATTTGAAAGAATGATGGTTGCATTTTCTGCACGGTAGGAGCACTTAAATTATCATAACACGGATCATTAATATATTCTTTAAAATTAAATTATGTTTACATTTCTTTTGAAGTCATGGAATCATTCATTCGTTATTTTGGACCCCAAATACCCGAATTGGGCATGTTTGAATTTTCATAGTTATTGCCAGACAAATTGATCGAGCTGAACTTATTGGCAAATACCTCAGAATCAGCGAATTCGTCATTTATTTGGGATGATTGAGGGTTCGAGGGACCTTGGGATGAGGCATTATTCGAGATATTGTGCAATGATGAAAAACTCCCAGTCAAGTGGGCATGTTGACCGAATGGTGCAAATCTTGAATTGATATCTGCGCTAGGTAATGGAGTTGTTGGTTGACTGATTTGATGATTTGAATTACTACTTCCAAAATGATAGTTTTGAGGAGTAGGTGATTCATTTCCAGATTGTGATGGCTGAGAAAATGTGGTAGATAACGGTGGTGTTGATCTGACGTCAACATAAGATCTATTGTTAGAAGATCTTAATAACGCGGCCGCACTAGATCCCATGGTTGGCGTTGCAACTTGCTGAGCTTGACCGTGGCCAGCAGGAGGTTGTTGAAACATATTGTATGGCTGGACTTGCGAAATATTTGACGAATATAAAGGTCTCTGCGATTGTTGCTGCGATTGCGATTGTTGCTGCGATTGCGATTGTTGCAGTTGTTGTATTTGTGATTGTGAACTTCCTTGAGCATGAGCATGAGGGAGTTGAGATTGTTGCTGTGCCTGAGGCTGTTGTTGATACTGGGGGAAATTCAGTTGGATAGGAGTAGATGACTGTTGTCTTAATCTTGGCATTTGTAATGCAGATTGCGACTGAGACCTTAATAATTCAGGATGCGCCGATGTAGTTACACCATTTGGAGGGTTTGATACGATGCCCGGTAATTGATTTAAATTCATCATTGAAGAAGAATGGTGAGGCGCAGATGACTGTTGAGTTAAATGGACTGGTTGCTGACCTTGTTTCCTTCTGACTATGATTAATCCATTGTCATAAAGTTCTAATAAGTTCAAGTATGAACATAATATAGACAAGATCTTTCTATGAGCTATGCTCAAGGATGATGGAAAAGCCAACTCAAAGACAGATTTAGACACATCATCACGATAAAGTATCAATTGAGCATATAACTCTAGGATCTCCGGATCATTAAAATTCAATTCTGAAGGAGGTAATGGTATGTTTCCGTTAGCGCTAGGGAATGTAATAAACAATCTTTCTGTTTGATTGCTGGAAGTTCCATTAACACTCAAGTTCTTGGTAGCAGCAGTTGTTGATGCTGCAGATAATAAAGACGCTAACGATGCATTGGAAGTTGAACGGTGTTGTTCTTCTAATTGTCCTCTTTTCTCTCTCTTTTCACGCTCAATTCTCTCTCTTTCTTGCGCAGGCAACATTTTCTTATATTCCACACGTAACTTTCTGCCCCCGATTTCTCTACCGTTCAAAAGATTAACTACTGAGGAAGTTTCATCTGTCAGAGTGAAATTGGCAAAGGCTAAGCCCCTGAAAACACCATTATCGAAATGATAATTGAAGGCATACGGCAACGGCAAGTTCAACTTGGTCATCACATCTAATAATTGTTCTTTCTTGATAGCAAATGGAATATTTTTAATAACGATGGCAGTTGGAATCAATTCATCGTCATCATCAATGTCATCATCATCGTTATTATCATTAGCTGCATTTTGTTTAGCTTCATTATCATTATCATTATCATTAATACTGCCGGTATTCTTGTCATTCAAGTTCGGTGGGATACCTTTGTTATCAAGTACGCTCAATGACGCAACTCCTGCTTGTTGTTGTGCCTGTTGCTGTTCAACCCATGGACCAACTGTGTTGACAACATGCTGATTAGACTGGTTCAGCGGCTGACTAGATCCGGAAGGAATAGGCCCTTGATTCAACCACGCTGATTGTAAATTGGTGCTCGAATTACTATTTCCATTCCCGAAGTTCCTGCCCTGCGACATCCTCAGCTTGTTGATTTGCGGTGTAGTATTTCCACCGTAATTCGAAGAAGCGTATCCTGATGCCGACGACAATGACGATAAAGATGGGCGACGCTGCATGACCGAATCTAACTGATTCGGCGTACTCGAGAGATTTCTCAAATCCATATTCCTTCGCTGGTTATCTCGTATCTTAATTTCCGAAGCTAAGCTGCCGTATCAACGATTTGAATTAGAGGTAGTTTGAATGTCTAGCCTTTTTAGACCCACTGGTGAAGTTCTCCTATTGGAATTAGTCGCTTCTTGTCTATGTATCTATGGCCTAAAATGTTTTTTTTTGCTAGCAGGCTCAGAATATGTTTTTGGATTTTGATTTATCAACAATTACTTTTCTTGTTGCTATTACAAATCCTTATTTTCAAAATGCCTTCTTAACAAGTTATTTGACACTGCTGAATATCTTGCTGTAAATTATAGATAATTTTCTAACTAACTGAACGACAAACAAACCGATATAATCACTTCATAAATTTCATTATAAGGCCAACGCCAGTGCAAAATAAATATTACACAAAAAGAAAAAATTTTTGTTAGGCAAAAAAGTGACACAAAATCGTTGAACGACTTGCCATAATGTTTACGTGTACAGCTAATGTAACAGAGAAGAATAATTGGAAAACCAACAGTTATATAACCTAGAATAATATGGTATGTTCTTTTGAATGGTCTCCGTTATGTGTAAGAGATACGATTTAATTTAGTGTGAAAGAAGAATTAATTAGGACCCTATACGGAGATATGATGACAGTGGTAAAAAATTATATGGACATAAATATACTAACATCGTTATAGTCGTCATCATCAGCCCAAGCCCCAGGGGGATTAAGAAGCGCAGCCAAAAGAAGAGTTGCAGCAGATAAAAAGGCACAATCTAACAATGCCATGCCATTATCGACCAGATCAGCTGGAGCCGGAGGATCGTCTGCCACGATGATGAAATTGTTCACTGACGAAGCACAAGGATTGAGAGTTGACCCATTGGTTGTGTTGTTCTTGGCAGTTGGATTCATTTTCTCTGTGATTATCTTGCATGTTTTTGCTAAGATTACCGGTAAATTTTCGACTTAGGATATCAGGAATCCAACACGATGAAAGAACGGCGAACTAATACGAACAAAAGTAAATATGAACAGGAATTATAGTTACTTGCAAGGTTTCCATTTGGCACCATTAATCTTTGTATAATGTATTTTAAGTTAATTATGTACATGGTAATATAAACTACATATCTATTAATAAGGATTTGATAGCGCTAGCCACGCCGTCAATGTGCACCAAATGCTTGATGTCGTTTCCGTCGGCGTCAGTAACTACATTCCATTCGAAATCCCTGGTTTCGTAAAGTCGTTTCCACTGTAAGTCATCGGTGTATCTACGGCCTCTGATTTCGACTTCAACTAGTGGGAATTGGTTACCAAGGATGGTTGTTAACGGGATTCCAATCATGTGTGATTGTTTGATTTTCTTTCCCAAGCCTATCTTGGGTCTGTCGTCAAGTCTGTACGAAATTCCAGCTGCATTCAAAGATTCATAAACCTGAGAACTATTGGAATCGTCAAACTTAGAACTCTCTATGACAGTTACTTCCCAAGGAGCAATAACAGACGGCCATCTAAATCCAGCATGATCTTTATTAATTTCACCTATAGCTGCAATTATTCTACTGATTCCTATCCCATAGCACCCCATAAGTATGTTGGTGCTTTCCATTGTTCCGTCTGGATTTGGAATATCGACCTTGCACTTCAATGGGTCCGAATATTTATCACCTAAATAGAATGTGTGGCCAACTTCAATGGCTCTGTGTAATTTTAGGTGGCCGTCTTCACATTTGGCGCATATTTCGTTCTCGATTGCAGTGACAATAGGAATATCCGTCAAGGTGGTAATTAATGATCTGTTTATGAACTTAATAGGAAAGTCTGGAAAGTTAGATCTCAGATTTAATCTCGAGTCCATAATCCGAATTATCTTTTTAGATATCAATGTGTCTTCATTTGAGAACTCTTTTAAAATTGTATCTTGATTAGTTTCATTTAAATCCAAATCAGGAATCTCTTCCTTGACAAAGTTTGGTTCCATATTCCTTTCAGTTGGATAATAAGTACATACTAACGTACCCTTGTCCTTGGTCATAAAATACTGTACGGAAACATCCATAGACTCATCAACATCTTCAGGAAATGATAACGTTTTCTCAATATTCGAGCTATTACCACACTGATCGCATGTAAATAAAGAGTCCTCTCCTACCTTGTGTAAATAATGCCATTCATGAGATAAGGAACCTCCAATTTCTCCAGTGTCTGCATCTGCCTTAACAAACGGTATTTTCAAATCTTGAAATATTTTATAATATGCCTCAACAACTTTATTATATGTTTCCATCGCTGCTTCTTCGTTGTGATCAAATGAATATGCATCCTTCATTAAAAATTCCCTACCTCTTAATAAACCACTTCTTGGTCGTTTTTCGTCTCTAAACTTTTCATTAATCTGATAATACAATAACGGCAAATTCTTGTAGGAATTTAGATTAGAACCCACTAGTTTAGTTATTTCCTCCTCGCAGGTAGCAACAAGACAAAATTCATTTTTTGCCGAGTCCTTTAGCTTAAAAAGTTCACTATTATTCCATCTTCCAGTTTCCTGCCATAATTGTGAGCTAGACAATAAAGATAAATTTACTTCCTCAGCATTACATTCACGCATACGACGATGTATTATTTCTGAAACTCTCTGTGATATTGCTAGACCTAAGGGTAACCAATGAACAAGGCCGGGTTTTGGATGTTGTATAAACCCGAACTTAGTGAATAGTTCATGAGTAGGTATATTTCTTAGATCATTTCCTGATAATTCAACATTGTTTAAATATAACTTTGGAACAGTAGGCGTATGCATTTTACGAACAGGTAGATGCCTATATCTACTAACTCTTATACCTATCATGCTTAAGTGTATTTAAAAGTGTATTTATATCCTGATAAAAAGTGCTCAGATAAATCGAAATTTTCAGACCATAAATTTCTCATTCTCAGCTTGATACTCCATTATTAGATGCTACAATATTCCCAATATTTAGTAATGATATATTAAAAGAGTTCAAGAAACATAATCCAATAAGAATAATATTACATTGCTATCTATATAACTTAGTTTTTCCTAAATTTGGATTCAATTTGTTCCACAACATCGCTTCCGTAACTTCTTAAGTGATGCAATGCACTATTAAAATCTTCGTGGGCTTGTTTCAATTTTTCGTCGGATGAAGGTTCATCCTTTTGGAAAAGAGACTTAACATTGTCATTCGCCTTCTTAGTTAAGTCTTCTAAGTTTTTCTTTGCAGCTTCGTAATTACTGATTGCTCTTTCTCTACCTTGAATGTACGAGGCACTTAATGGGTCACCAGCTTCTCCAAAACCTTTATCAGATGATTTGGCACCCTTAATATAAGCAGCTCTGTTGGATGCATTACCAGCATCTTCCCATTCCTTTCTAATTCTTTCTCTTTCTTCATTAAGCTTATCAGCTGCTTCATCTGACTTCTTAGATCCCCATGAAGTCCAGGAATCCTTTTCCTTTCTGAGCCTTTCAGCCTCTTCGTTGACCTTTTCAGTGGCCTCGTCGGCCTTCTTGGATCCCCAGGATGACCAAGCTTTCTTTTCTTCAGCAGCTCTGTCTCCAACTTTGTCCGCCTTCTTAGATCCCCAGGATGACCAGGCTTTCTTTTCCTCAGCGGCCTTATCAGCAGCTTCGTCTGCCTTCTTGGATCCCCAGGATGACCAGGCTTTCTTTTCTTCAGTAGCTCTGTCTCCAACTTCGTCCGCCTTCTTGGATCCCCAGGATGACCAGACCTTCTTCTCTTCAGCAGCCTTGTCTGTTACTTCATCAGCCTTTTTAGAACCCCATGCAGACCATGCGTTTTTCTCTTTCTTCGCCTGGTCATAGTCTTTATCTAATCTATCAGCTGCCTCATCCTTCTTGTTTCCGAACCAGTTGAACCAAGAATTGGCCTCATCTTCAACACGTTTTCTGTCACTACGAGCAGTTGACTTCAATTGATCAGCTTGACTTGTGGTTGATCCACCAAAGTCATTGACCAAGTCAATGTACTTGTCCGTCAATCTGTACAAGATATTCTTGTCTTGCTCTAAATTAGATTCAATTTTTCTAGCCGATTCGTTAGCATTGCCACTGATACTGTTAACAAGTCTTGAATTCTTAATTGAGTCAAGTGTGGATTCTGATGCCTTCTGTGCTTCTTTTTGCTGCTCGTTCGTAAAGCTAGAAACCTTGTCAAATAACTCGTTTTTCTTATTATCCAACTTATCAACCTGTCTATCTATGTTGCGATTGATTTTATCTCCAGTAGAGGCTGGTTGAGGAGGAACTCTTTGTTGTCTAGGAAAAAGTTCCTGAACATTTTGGTCATACCAATAAACTGCACCACCTGTTGCAGCTAAAGCTAATATATACTGAGTACCTTTTGACATAATTCCAGTATCTTAAATAAGTTTCATAAATTCTTAATCTTAAAGACTTCAATAATCGTAAATACTATCAATTGAACTCCCGAATGCTTATATATAGTAATCCATATGAAGGATTGCTATAAACGATTGCTAAATAAATGATCTGTTGGATTGCTATCCGAATCACGAGGAAGTTCCAAAATTTTCGGTATTGACTACTCACATGAAAAGCACTATGACGATATGCCAAAGTCGCTTGTAGTACACAAGGATACAGAGTATTGGATCAGATGGAGTGTTGCATAATTTGATCTACATTTAACTTGAATTCTACCCTTAGTAAAGCCGATACTATTTGCTTGCAGTTCACGAGTCAATTTTTCACTCAACACTAAAATTCATGTCATGGAAAATATTACATTGATAAGTTCTGAATCAAAAGAATATCGTTACCTATAAAATGATTGTGGGTTTAATATAATGTGGAAATATTTAGATAGAGGAAAATAGGAAAATCTGTAAAGCTTTTTAAATGTTTTTTTAAGAATGTCAGACCAATAAAAATGACAATTACAAAAATATTCTGGTGCAAACAAGTGCTGTCAGAGATGCAATTGGAATAATGATATAGAGGAAAACTTGACCACTTCCATAAAATCACCACAAACCGGCAAATTTGTTAATATCACCAATGATACAGATACTGCTAGGAATTATATTACAAATGAAAAGGTGATGGATATAGATGAGAGAACAAATAAAAGAATACTTCGTAAAATTGATACATATTTGATGCCACTTATGTGCTTATTATATTGCTTTCAGTTTATTGATAAAATGTCAAACTCATTTCCTTCTATTATGGGAATGAGAGAGGATATGAATATGGTCGGTGACCAATACTCTTGGATTGGAGCTTCTTTCTATCTAGGATACTTAGTATTTGAATTTCCCGTGTCTCATTTATTACAAAGATTCCCAGTTGCGAAAAGCGTTTCGGTGTTCATTATATTATGGGGATTTATCTTGTACATGCATTTGGTTCCTCAGTATGCTGGTTTTATTGCATTAAGGACAATATTAGGAATGATGGAAAGAGCAATCACGCCAGCATTTGTCATTTTAACCAGTCAGTGGTATTAGAAAGAAGAACAGTTTATCAGGACCGCTTTGTGGTTCGGTTTTAATGGTATGGGTCAAATTATTGGAGCTGGAGCCATTTCATACAATCTTTTTGTTAATGCAGAATCTTATTCAATGGAAGCATGGAAATTAGTGTTCATAATAACAGGTATTTTAACAATTGCCCTTGGATTTGTGGTAATGGCTCGTATTCCAGATAATCCTACCAAAGCGTGGTTTTTAAATGAGAAAGAGAATACCTTGTAGTGGAGAGAATCAGATCAAATCAGCAAGGTTTTGGAAGCAAGCATTTCAAGAAAAACCAATTCGTTGAG
Source organism: Debaryomyces prosopidis (assembly GCA_030578795.1). NCBI lineage: Eukaryota > Fungi > Ascomycota > Pichiomycetes > Serinales > Debaryomycetaceae > Debaryomyces > Debaryomyces prosopidis. The sequence continues at coordinate 586,736 of JAKTZG010000003.1, read as the reverse complement.
CTTTAACTCAGATGTTCAGACTTAGTTAATTGCTATATTCATGATAGCCAACAATATACCAAATGGTGCTGTGACAAATTTTAGTAGTATTTTGATTTCTAGTATGGATATTCTCGTTCGGAATCATTATTAATGCAAATGCCCCAAGGGGCATGTATGACAGTGGGAGGCATTGGAATTGCTTGTGGAACCCTTATTTTACCTTACCGTATTTTCCGG